>JAJOZX010008265.1:2500-190419 GCA_023014485.1 Bathynomus jamesi | reverse complement strand
CTCCCGCACCTGACGGGTGCCTTGGTGGACCCCAGAGTGCAAGGAGGCCATATGCCACAAGAAGAAGGCTACCCGATGTTCTACCGTACACGACTTCCCATCCACGGCAAGGAGATGCAGCGGGCCAGGGCCATTGCCCGCCGTACAATGAAGAAAGCGCGCCAAGCTTCGTGGCGTGCCTTTGTGTCCGGGATCATCATCATCATCACCACACCTTCGACTCCCATCAGGAAGGTATGGGGTGTCGAGATACGACATACCCTCTCCCGACTAATGACAGACTACTCTATATGAGCCCAGATAGGTGGCAAACCACCAGGCTTTTACCTTCGCCGCCGTTTCTTCCTTCCTCCCTCGTACCCGCCCCTAACAATAGCTCCTCTTCATCGTTCCTAGACAGCACCTACAATCGATTGTTCACAATGCGTGAATTTCAGGCGGCATTGGCCTCTCGACGTTTCCTTTGTCTTGGCCCGGATGGTATCCCTTACATCATGATCCAGCACATCCACCCTACTTTACAAATTTTCCTACTAGACCTCTACAACCGCATATGGAAAGAAGGCCTGCAAAACCTTAGAAAAAATGGTCGCTACGCGACTCTCCTTCCTTGAAAATGGTGATTGCTTCCCGGGTACCCAGTCCGGTTTCAGACAATTCCGCTCCACTACTGATCCCCTCTTGCTCCTCAGCCAAGACTTACAGAATGCCTTCGACAGTGGACACTTCCTGTTCATTTTTTTTTTTTTTTTTACATACAGAAGGCCTACGTCACCACCCGCAGAAAATAATCCTCAGTCAGCTCCAAAGTCTGGGTCTCGTCGGAGCCTTTCCGACCTTCATCGGGGGTTTCCTCTCCTCCCGAACCTTTAAAGTGCGGTTGGGCCCAGACCCCCCAGACACCTTCGTGCAGGAGGACGGGGTCCCACAGGGAAGCATCCTCAGTGTTCTATGCTTTTCCATAGTCATGAACAGTGTTAAAATGCCTTCCACCCACCATCCGTTCTTCCATCGATGCGGATGACCTTGCGATCTACTTCGCGGGGCTGGAACCGTCCGTTGTTCAACGGCAAATTCAGCTCGCCATCGGTCGGGTGGAGGTGGGCGACGTCGGTTGGATTCCGCCTGTTCACCCCCAAGACCAAGTGTATGCTCTTAAGCAGAAGACCCGCAACCCTCCCTGTCCCCCGTCACGCTATACGGAGTCTCTTGAGGTGGTACCCTCCACGCGATTTATGGGCATGATTCTGGACCGAACGGCTCAACTGGGCTCCCCATCTCGAACACCTGAAGCAACTCCCTCCAACGATCCCATCGCTCTCCTCGATCACCTCTCCCACACCACGGGGCGCAGACCGACGCTCCCCCCTTCGCCTTTGCACTTCCATAGTCCAGTCGAAGCTGGACTATGGGACTGTCGTTGTAAAAAAACTATAGGCTGTGGGTTGATTGCTTGAAACCCTCATCCGTTGGAAATTTCCAGCAGATTACAGTGGAAAGTTAACGACAAAAGCCCTACGTTTCTTCGTTAGAGAGTTATGTATATGTAGGTCTTTAAAGGACCTCTATGTTTATTTGCCTTCGGTATTTGCGCTGCTTAATGGTAAAGAAAGGAATTGCCTTACCTGATTATTTCGTTGGTCCTCGCTTCTGTTTCGATGGTGGGCCGCGGTACGATGGATTTACACAATGAGTTGATTTGATGTAACTAATAGAGGCAGTCACTGTATTTAAATACCTGAAGGAATAGGCCTATCCTTTTTATAGTTATTAGGTTTTACATTACGAGGATTTCACTCAGAAATTATACGAAGATAAAGTACATCTTCCTTGCTTAAAGCATCGCTGTAACATAAGCAAGCTCCGAGCGAGCCGCTCATATAATCGTTAGGAATCTGCTGATTCTTCAAAGTTCGTTGAATCTTCTCGATGTAATTTTCATGAGTCAGCAGTGGAAAATTTTGAACACGAAATAATAAATTTTTCTTGTGGTTGGGTGGGCCCAATGCCTCCATATTGGGTTCTATATATGTATGACAATTATTTTCATTCCCAATAGGCTATGTCGCCAATCCCGAGGCAATTTTATAGATATTCAATTCAATTAATTAATTTTTATTTAATTATGAAATAAAGGTATCACATACGATACCATATTGTAAACATGTATAGTTTTTTTCCATAGTCGTATACGGGTCAGCCTCCAACGCTTGCCTCCGTATCTTGGACCCGGTACTTAATAGGGGCCTCCACCTCTGCACCGGTGCATTCCACTCCTCCCCAGCCTCCCAGTGGAATGCAATTATCTCCCTCTCGCTCTCCAACAGGGTCTGTTCCTCATGAGGGCACCTTCGTGCACAGGGTCTGTTCCTCATGAGGGCACCTTCGTGCACAAAGACTACCGTCTTCGTTTCTATGTGCGGCGATTTCTGAACTCCCACCCCAGGGACGAAGCTGGCATTTCATTTAAGCGGTCCACTCTTTCCTGGACCTTCCCAACATGCCCCTTCCCTCAGTCATCCCCATCTCGTACAGCATCTACCCTCCATGGCTCCTCATCCCTATCAAGTTTTGCAGTGACCTGTGTGCCTCACCAAAGACAACTACGATCGCTACGGTATATAGGTCACTCTTCCGAGAACACGTAACGCGACATCCGGACACTGTCCCCATTTATACAGATGGTTCCGGCCGCCAGTGGTGATATTGGCCCAGCCGCTTTCTCGAGGTGTCAGCCTGCCCCCGTCTTCTCAGCAGAACTCTTCGCGATTATGGAGGCCCTCGACATAGTGGGCACCCATTCTGCCAGCTCCTTTGTCATTTATTCAGATTCTCAAAACGTACTTCTCTCCCTCGAGAGATTTAACCCCACCCACTCCATCCAACAAACCTTCCACTTTTTAACGGCTTTCTGACACGAGACAATCGCCTTCTGCTGGGTCCCGACACATGTCGGCATCCAGGGTAACGAGGCGAGCGACATGTGTCAGTAAGCGTAGGGGTACAGTCAGAATGGGAAGAGAATTGGGTTACAAATAGTTGTCGGAGGGTGAAAGGGTAGAACTGTAACCTCGGTGTAATAGAAAGGGTCGACGGTGGAAAGGTAGAAAGGGGTAGAGCGAAGAACACGCCCCTCCACCCCCAGAGAAGACAGGAAGGGAGCCATCCGAAGACCAAACGGTCGACCAAGTGAGAACGGCGGTCAAAGCAGCTCGAAGTAGGACTGAAGAGGGATCGGAAGATATGGGGTGGAAAAAAACTGTAGAGTTCACGCGAAAGAAGTATTTTAAGCCCTCCAAGACACGGTAGACATCCAACGGGGAACGGTCACCCTCCGCGCACACCCAGGGCGGAGGAACGGGACCGATAGCCAAAATCCAATCCACCCCAGGCCAGGGAGTGGCAGAGCCGCCAAAGGGTGTGGCGGCCCGCACCCCAATCGGCATGGGAAAGGAACCCAAGAAGGACGAGAGTCTGAAGGCAAGTAGGAAATCCAAGACAGGTGGGAATCAAGAATAAGACCCAGAAATTCAGTTTAGGTACAATGGGGATTGGCTATCCATAAAGGCAGAGGTAAGGGACGGCAGTGCTCTGGCGGCGACGACAAAAATGCACCACCATTGTCCACAGAGAAAACTGAAACAAGCAGCCGCGGCCTATCTGGAGACCGAATTCAGAGCTCGCCGGAGGAAGGCGGACTGGGAACCGGAACAACAGATGCTGAGGTCGTCGACACAGAGGGCGGCCGCAATTACCGAGGGCAGAGCCGCCACCACGCCATCAACCGCCAAAGCGAAGCAGATGACACCCAGGAGGCCACTCCGGAACCCCCTCCTCCCGCAAGCACACAGAAGAGAAGGAACAAGAAGCGGGAACCGGACTAAGAGCCATCTGAACTTTGGCTTCTCGTACGGATCTTACAGCGTCACCGGGTTTGCTGGTTGGGTGTCCAGCCGGTGAGATTGGGAAGCTGGCTGAGGTCTTTGCGCCGTTGGGGGCAAACTTCCATATGACGGGGTCCCTTTTCTTAAACGTGTGCGCCCCCTGGAGACGAGGTACCCTGTCCTCTGCGGTTTGTACTTGGATCCCCTCTTTCTTACCGTAAAGCAATTCCTCGCGTCCCCGGGACCGTTTTTTTTTTTATCTACTTCTATGGATTCATTTAATTCAACTACTAGCACTCGGGTGGTGGGCGACCAGACCCTCGAGTCCTCTGCCACTGGAAGCCCACGTCTTGAAGGGGTCGTATCCCCTCTGGTTGCAGGTCGCCACGTTCTCCTCGTCCAAATATTTCTCGGTCGACTTACTGCCGCAGACCTCTCGGTTCTAATTCTGACTACCCTCTATTTTTGGTTCTCCGTTCTTCCGCCTCTCCTTCCCCTCTCGCAGTGTGTGTTTCAGAAGTCTACGTCTATTCCCCATTGCGGCGATCCATGTCAGATGTGGTCCCGGAATGATGGCTCCCTAGTTGTAGAAGTCTCCTCCCTGGCCCAGTACCAGGTTCTGCCCTGACCTCTGCTCCCTCCCTTCTTCCTCTTGTACGGGTGTGGTTAATGTCCGCTCCCACTTCCGTCTCTTGGAATACTCGGAGTCGAATTTCCTCACCCGCCTCTCTTCTCCGAAGGTGACTCGTGTTTACTGTCCTTCCCCCGTATGGTCCGGTGGGAAAAAGTTCTATCCCACCTTGTTAATCCTGACTTTTTCCAGTTCCCAGTTACCCGAGAAAATCAGGGCCGGTTACCTCCTGTTCCCGGTCAGCTGTTATATCTCTAGACTACGTGGAGGGGCGAGTGCTTCCTTCTATCTTTCCACCATGGAGCCTTTCTATCTACTACACCGAAATTAGTTCTACCCTTTCGGCCTCTGACAACTGTTTGTATCCCAATCTTCTCATTCTGACTCTACCCCTGTGTTCACTGACAAATCTTGCTCGCCACTCGGAGTGGGTTGCGCAGCAGCCTTCCCGTCAGTGATTAAATCACTATCCCTTTCCCCTGCGGCTTCAATATTCACGACGGACCTCTCGGCTATTCTCTTGGCCTTTCGATTTTTCTCTCAACTTCCCTCTACGTCGTTTATTATTTATTCATACTCCCATAGCACAATTGAGGTCCTGTCCTCTCGTCTCCCCGCACCCACTAATGCACTAATGCGACAGATCCATGAATGGCTTGTCCTCTTCTCATCACGCCGTAACTAGGTCGCCTTTTGCTGGGTGCCCTCCCACCTCAGTGTCCCCGACAACGAACACGTGGACACTGCGGCGAGCGACGTGTCCTCCCTACCTTTTGACCCCAACACACCTCTCCCAGCGTCGAACTTCACGTGGGTTTTCCGGGATGCACTCCTCTGCCAGTGGGAGGATGTATCTGGGAATTTCATGAGGGCCTTGAAGACCTTGATTCGTCCGTGGCCTTCCTCCTGTCATTGTGATTGACATTTTGAGACTACTCTGATATGCCTGCATATTGGTCATGCTTCATGCATGGCCATCTTATAACAATCTTGTCCCCTCTCCATTTCACATTTACTCTTTATTTGTCCTGACTTTACTGTTGCTTGCTCCCAGTTCTTCCTCCCTTTCCAGTTCCTAGTGCCTTTTCTCCTTTATCTCACATTCACTCTTCAGCTGTTCCTTCTCTCGTCTCCCCCTCTCACCATTTCCTTGCATTCTCTCTCTAGCTTAGTTTCAGTGTGATATGACCCCAGTGGCTGAAGCGCCGGTGAAGCACTGCTATTTCTCCTTTCCTTATTTTATTATTATTCATAATCTTTATTTAGATTAAATATTTCAAGGGAAATTTCACATCCCTATATAAGTTTATAGAACAATCAAAGCATTCTTTTCTGAATATGCCATCAGGAAACATGAGAGCTTTTCAAACAAAATAATAATTACTGAACATTGGTCCACAACCAACCCTTCAACAGCCTCCTCCTTCATTTGATGTTGCTACTCTCATACTGCCCTTGTAACCCAAAGGTTTGCCTCAGAAATTCGAAAACTTCAAACAAAACTAATCCTATAACCAATAATTTGGAGTGATGTGTAAAGTAAAAAACAAGACAAGCTTCATATTTTTATTTTATGGCTATTAGTAAAATATTAAAAACACAGATCTAATATCACAGGGAGCAAATACTGAGCTATATTAATTTCAGTGGCCCGAAAGAATTAACAAAAGAGATGAAAGTTAGTTTAGTTTAACAATGTCCATGTTGATAGGCCTTTGCAAATCTTCAAATGAAGGCTGGTCTACATGAGGCATTTTTGAACTCTCTTTCTTGAGCTTACCACGTTTTGATGAATGAATTTTATTACTGAGAAGTGGTTTTCTTTTTTTAATTATATAACTTAAACCCGATTCTTCTTGTATACTACATGGCAATGTATTCTTATCAACAATATTACTTGAAAGTTTAATATTAGAACTCTTACTAAAATTTTTAAGAGATATATCAGAGTCTAATACCACATTCCCCTTTTCAAATTTTAATGTATTGATATCTGCATATAAATGTGAACTATCAGACTGAAGTGTTGACAGTTTATATGTACCTGTATTTAATATTAAACTTTGCTCAGCAGTAGTATCATTTGAGTGATAATGTAAAGGTAAATCATCATTTACAACTGAATTTGCTCTTTCACATATAGTTTTATTACTATTATTTAAGTGTAGGTTGTATCTCTCACTATTATATGCTTCTGAATTCAGTCTTTTAATTACTTTCTGAACAACTAAAGAACCGTCACTTGGTTTGAAAGGTTTCAGATTTGTCCCCTTGTATTTTACACTATGTAAAGCAACAGAATTCCTACGATCAACAAGTTTACTTCTTGTCTCTTGCACAGACTCTAACTCAGGAGCATAACAAACATGAAGAATGCCTCCAAAGAAATTTTTTCCATCCATAAGTCTTTTTGCTATATGAGCATTTTTTATGAAGTAATATTTAACCAAATATGATGCTTCAAACTGGTTGTGAGGGTAGTCTGGCAATGGAACAAATTTTTCAATTTTTCCATATCTATGACACATATTACATAACTCTTTCTCTATTTTAATATCTGGTACACATGAAATTATAAGGTATTTAGATTCATCATTGACAGAATATGCTTTGACAGCAGTGAGCTTTCTACCTTGTCTGTAAGTTGGACGTGTTATACAAAGTGGTTGCTGTCCATGGTGAGGTAATTTAAGGACAAGTATGTCACTAGTTTTAGTGCAAAGTTTTTCTTCATGTTCCTCATGCATAGTTTTTAAATCTGAAAGTGCTGCAAATCTATTCTGTAAAGAAATAAAATAAATTTTTAAACTTATAATGAAATAACCCTTTGATGGGCAGTGGTTATAATTTTACTTAATTTTGTACCCACAAAAGTAACCACAGTCTGTGAAAGGGTTAATTAACAAACAGATACAACAAGAACTGTGTCACAATAACAAATGTCCCCTCCTTTATTTGTTACCTTGACCTTTGCTACAAGAACCTGATTCTTGCTCAAGACTGTCTTATAATCATCCATATGAATGTGAAGTTTCATAATTATGTATAGCAGTTTAAATGGTAGCTTTGTCATGGACTTCCATTTGTGACCTTAACCTTTGAAACAAGGACCCAAGTCTTGTTCAAAACATCATTTTTCCCAAAAATCTTTTTACAATAAATTGGGCTGCCATAAAAAAAATTCTAACCACCCCTAAAATAGGGCTAAAATAAGTGGGTTAAATAAACCAGAAAAAAAGAAAAATCTTTATTTTGGGTTTTTATAATTTCCTTAATATTACTGTATATGAAAGGTACAGTACTTATAAGAGTTCACACTTGTCTAGGCCTACTGGTTATCTTTATTCTGGAGGTTGTTCTGAAGACCATTTCTTGCTTAAGCTTTGCAGTAGGGTGGAGTGAAAAGGGGGCCAAAAAAAAAAAAAAAATTTCTCTCTCTTTGTTGATCAGTGATATGTGCAATAGTTGCCACTACATACAAGTAAACTCCTTACCAATTTTCAGCCAAATATGTGCTCATCTTCTAGTCCTGCAATAGATGTAATGTTCTCTCAAAAACACGAGTGTAAGCATAGAGTATAACTGCTTTGTATCTTTGTTACAAATGAAAGATGACCAAGAGTGATATTATATATTACATACAGCTCTTTGCTGATTGTATCAGATTCTAATTACAATCACCCAGAACTCATTACAAGGAGGTGGTTGCATATCAAGTTTCACCCTGTCCCACCCATCCACCCTACCATGTGAGACTCACCTGTCCATAAATTCAATCTATTTATTTGGACAAATTTTGCAGTCAGGCTTTGTCTGAAAGCTTGGCAATAATTTCCTGGATTCTATTCTCATTCTAATGAAGCCATCATGATTAACTTCACAGACCACAGCAGACGCTTCTGTCACTGTTTGCACCACACACTCAACTGCTTGTGTGTGACATTGGAATTCACAAAAGTCAAGGTCTCCAATCACTTTTTCATCAATAAAAGTTTGTACACTGCTGTCAGACAGGTGTTTAGTGAGTGGAGGATCAAATCTTTCTGAAGATCATCCAATCAGCTGCATCAAAGTTCAACTTTAGCACCTTAAAGTATCAACCACCATCAATTGCCTGAAGTGTCTCATTTTCAGTATCTTTCAAACTCCCAACTCACAGATGTGCTGGCAATTGTCTGTCAGCATTGTTATTATTAGGTTTTCCTAATGTGCAAAATGAGCATTTCTTTGTATCACAGGATAAATAACTTTTTTCAGTTGTTCAGGCAAATACCTACAATTGTCAATCATAGAATAGAGATGCCTTGCTCCATTAATGAAGTTTGAATTAATCTTCATTAAAAACCAACAAGGAGCATAAATTATGCTTTTGCTATAAATGTAGCCAGCATTACCAACAATTTTGTTGATGATGCAGAAGTAATCTGTTAGCAGTCGTGAGCCATTGAGCATGAGACAGTCAACCTGGTTGACAATTACTTAGATCATTAAAGATCTTTCCACTACTTATAGCTTTGCAGATATCTCTTAAATACCATACTTCTGATCACTACTAAGCTCAAACATCGTCCAATTCCTGTGGTAACTTGACATTAATCAGAGTAAATTGAACAGGAGGCAGTGTTTCACAACTCGCAAGCTGCTTGCCTATTTTCATGCTGAAACATGAAGGGCCACATGCGCCATCACCTAGATCAGTGGTTCCCAACCAGTTTTTGCTGTGACCTCATATTGGCCATCAAACAAGACCTCCCAACCCTCAGGCTTATGATAAAATTTAAATATGTATATAAATATAAATCAAATTGAGAAATAGTGAATATAGTGACCCTTCATGACCCACTTGAGGATCCCCACAACCCTGATTTGGGTCATGACCTGATGTTGGGAACCACTGATTTAGATGGTGCATCAAATATCTTAAGGCTTTTAAGGGCAGTTCATTTTCATGCAATAAGCACACAGCTCTTTGAAGAGGTCTCTTCAAATTTTTTTTCAATTATTCATATTACTCTGCTGGATTCACCAGTGTTAACAATGGTTCTACCACAACCAACAACAACAAGTTTTGTTGGCAACATTATTTTGCTCCAGGAAATCCATGATGCTAGCAGCAGTATCTTTTGCTGAGCCTGAGTGGGAGTTACATGAACACTGTACTTGGAACTTGGTTCTTCAATCAGTTACATGTTCATCATTAATAGTTGTACAGAAAAATTTGTACCCTTTTTTTACCTATGCAATAGTTTCATCTCTACAATCATTAAAATATAGACCTATCAAAGAGTACTCAACACTCTCATCAGGTTGATATTGAATTTATGTTTGCTCTGATATGTCATTCACAACAAATTTTACTCTTGTCAGTGACTCAAGATGGATCACCGTTAGGGTGTGTCACTTTTGGACTTTTTGAAAAGTTATGGTGTTTACCTCTTATATTGTGACAAATTGACCAAAAACCATGACTAAACCAAAAAAAGACAATCAGGTAATATTTAGGGTTCCTGCCCCCATTTGAAAAATAAGCCCCCTATTCACACAAAAAATGGTGATTTTTTGAGATATTTTTGGTCATAGTTTCCTTACTAATCATCATATTTCAAAAATTTTGCTACCCGATTCTTTTTTTTGGTTTACTCATGGTTTTTGGTCAATTTGTCACAATATAAGGGTTAAGCACCATAACTTTTCAAAAAAAGTCCAAAAGTGACACACCCTAATCATCTCTTTGATAATCCCAAATTCTTCTAAATTCTTAGATCATCATCTACAGGTATAAAATTATAGTGAAATGGACAATGCTCCTTTGACATCCATATTTTCTAAGAAGTTACCAGATGGATGACTAGGTTGCTGGGCTCTCACCATCCAAGACTAGTCCCGAATATGTTCACCATCCCAGTAAACTCAACATTCTTCCAGACTGTCTATCCCAGATAAATAAACCTGAAGAGGTCCATAGAATTCATCGCATTGAGACTATTCCCCATTTTGATAGAAACATGATCTTCAAGGCACAACACAAGGACCAAATTGGTTCAGCAATTAAAAGCTCAACCAAATTTGGAACTTCACCAGTTGTATGCCTTCCAGGCTCAAATTTTACATTACCAAATTTCTCCTGGAAAATGCATGGCAGAAGTTCCCGAGAGTCTTCAGGTTGTGGCAATTAGACTGAGCCATGACAGCGTTTATGCTGGGCACCCTAGAACTGAATGAACACTAAAATTGGTCCAAGCATGTTACCATTTCCAACTCATACGCACCAAGGTAACAGAACACTGCAAGTCATGCTCATCTTGTGCCAGGCATAAAGGAGCACTTCCACCCACCACACATATGCATACATACCCCATTCCTGTTAGACCCTGGGAATGCGTAGGGATGGACGTGCTAGGCCCCTTTGTCCAAAGTCGAAATGGAAATAAATACATTGTTGTTTTCATGGACCATTTTACTAGGTATAATGAGATTGTACCAGTGCCTGCCCATACATTGGAGATCATCACCAAATGTTTACTCGAATGAGTAATCCAATGGCACAATATGCCAGCCATTCTGCTCTCAGACAATGCTCGGGAATTCACCTCCACAATGTTCACAGAGTTGTGTAGATGTCTCCACATACAAAAGGTACAGTTAACACTGTACCATCTGGCAGCAAATGGTCTGGTTGAGAGGCAGAATGAAAAAGTCAACATCCTATGACCAGTGGTATAGTGCTAAATAAAGAAATAAAGAAGTGAGGGAACGCATTTTGAAAGTGTTACTCAGATGCGGGGGGGGGGGGGGGGGGGGGGGACAATGGCGAGTGCGGCGAGCCCATACAGCTGGGGGTCCGGGGGCACTGTAAGCCCCCCGGGAAATCTTTTGAAATCTGACCAATTTCAGGGATATTTTAAGGTTATATGCACTGGATATTAGGATATATTCCAAGGTTGAAGATGCAGTATTTCCAGTGTCATTAGATATACGACATCCAGTATGATCAATAAAAATAGCTAACAACTGGAATGATTAACTAAAAAAAAGTTAACAACTGGTACACCGTGGTGACTGTTTCACCAGATCTTTATAGGCTAGCATTGCCTCAGTCGAAGCTAAAAGAAATGAAGCAGTTAATGATTCTCTCTCATATTTCTTCTAGGGGTGGGAATTAAAATTTCATGATGTTAGAGATTTGTAAGTTCGGATTTATTTGAAATAGTGAGGGAACGCCGTTCCGTCTACCAAAAAAAGTAAGGGAACGCCATTCCCACGCGTTCCCACAGCACTACACCACTGCCTATGACATCTCGTAGATGTGGACCAACGTAATTGGGATGAGTGCCTCCCTATGGTACAGTGGACTATCAACAACACCTAGAGTCAACTCATCAATGACATTCCTCATTTCAGACTGTATCATTACGATGCAAGATTTCATTTTGACCTCCCAAATGACTCCACAAGAGAGAGATTTGATCCACAGGAATTCCAAGGTTATGTGGAAGACCTGGCTCATCATTCTTTCCAGATTTTTGTTGAGAGACAATGTCTAAACCATGAAACCAAGTGAATGGCCCAAAACCAACACAAATGGTATCCTAAGCAACGGACCATTACACCTGGAAACCGTTGCTGGGTGAAAAGTGTAAAGCCTCCATGGATAAGTGGTAAACTTTATCCAAAATGGGAAGGGCTATATCATGTCCTCAAAGATCTGGGACACAATACCTTCAACATCCAACATCTACAAACCTTGAAAAACAAGGTTATCCATGCTGACCAAATTAAGGTTTTGATGGAAGGTCCTAATCCCCCTCAACCAAAGTCATCCCCATCTAAAGTGGAAACAGGAAAGCCTTGTGTTACTAAGACTGAACCTGAGGATTCGGATGAGAGGGAATATTGCCTGAGGCCACCTCCATCCATCCTGTCCGAACAACCTGTGGGGGCCACCCTGGAAACAGAGCCCCCCTCTGCTGCTCCTTCCACTCCAGAAGTTGAAATCCCGGAGGAACCTCCAGACCTTGAAGTTTTACCTGAAAGCCCTGCAGCAAGTGCAGTACCCACCCACCCCCCAAACTCACCATCACCACCCTCACCTGTGGACAACCCTAAATGAGACCCTACAGTAGTGATGTTCAAAACTCGACCTCATGACTCATCACAAGGACCTTGGACTCAATCCCGATCGTGAGTACCTGAGTCACTAGAACACACACATAGCCCTACAGGCCTACACTAGAACAAAGTTCCAGCCCTGTACCCACGCTCCACTCCGTCCCTAAACCCTCACATGAAAAGCATTCCCACCACAAGACACATACACAAAGTCCTTCCCTACTGCCCAAAACACCCTTACAACCATCAACTCTGCCTGCTCCAACTTCGTGAATACCCGAGTCACTAGCCACCACTTCCACGTCACATCCACCACACCCACTTTATCCCCCCAGACCAACGCTCAGTCAAACCCAAGGTGAGACCCAAATTACTTTCCTGGAAGACTTCTCGGAAGTAACAGCTAACATACCAAAATTCTTAACGATGTTAACTTCATCTAATACACTTACCCTTGTCTTCCTTCTATTTCCTGTAATTAGCAGTACCTACCACATCATCCCTGGTGCTGTGGTCAAAACATTACTGGATAGCCATTTTCTGAAGGGCCACCTGAAAGTTACTTTTAACCTATGAGCCCCATATGCTATCTTTCTCACCCTCATCACCTGCCAATGAAAATTACTTTCCCATGCTATAGCTATTGCGAAGGCACCCATCCAATCCCCATACTCTGATCCAACTAGACAGTTCACAACATATAAACAAATACAGTAGACTCGCAACTTACGCAGATTTTTCTTACGCGGTTTCAACTATATGCAGGTAATAATTTTACAATTTCTAATTTCAGAAAATATAAACCCAAATTTCAAAAAATAAAAAATATAAAAAATATAAAATATAAAAAAATTTAATTTTAATAATACTATAATAAATATATACAGTAATTAAAAATATAAAAAATAGGTGGTACCACCCCACCATCCCACTTCTGTCTGTCTCAGTTCCCGCACATGTATCGTCAGAGTAACAGGTGCCTTGGGTGTGTCAATTTAGTGCGCTTAATTTCCAAGTCTGAGAAGCAGGCCCCAGGGTTCAAGGCTGCGAAGGACTGTGTCACCCTCCTGCTGTGTGGCAACGCAGCAGGGAATATGATAAAGCCAGGCTTGATTTATAGGTCTGCCAACCCTCGTGCTCTGAAGGGAAAAAATAAGAATCTCCTTCCCATCTTCTGGCAGTCAAACAAGAAAGCCTGGGTGACAGCAATGGTTTTCCTTGAGTGGTTCCACAAATGTTTTATCCACGAGGTAAAGAGCTACCTAGAGAAGCTGGGCCTGCCTTTCAAGGTGTTGCTGGTCATTGGCAATGCACCAGGCCACCCGGATGCCATAAAATTTGCACATATGATATCGAGGTAGTATTCTTTCCACCAACTCCACCTCCATCCTCTCAACCAGGGCGTGATTCGGTGCTTTAAGGCAGCGTACACACGTCTCACCTTCGTCTACATTCGCAATGCCATGGAGGATGGCACTAACAAGAGTGTTATGGCATGCTGGAAGGAATTCAACATTGCCAATTGCATCACTTTTGTGAAGGAGGCCATGGATGCACTGAAACCAGAGTCAGTTCATTCTTGTTGGTGGGCACTGTGGAGTGACTGTGCGTGACTTCAAAGGATTCCCTACGATAGACTCTGAAGTAAAGGACATCGTGAAGGTGGCCAGGGTTGTAGGCGGTGATGGGTTTGAAGACATGGTCAAGCAGGAAATTGAGGAGTTCATTGAAGGGCACAGGGAAACTCTGACTGATGCTGAGTTGGAGGAAATAGTGAGAGCGGATGAAGAAGGCGGTGGTGATGATGATGAAGAACAAGAGTAGTCAGCATGTTGGGATATACACAAGTTTAGTGAATTGTTTCAGATGGCTGAGCACTTGAAAAACTTAGTGTTTGAGTATGACCCCTACATGGAGAGCAGCATCAACTTCTCACAAGGTCTTACAAGCCTTATGGCTCAATATAATAATATGTTCCAGCAGTTTAAGAAAACAAAAACGACAGCTTCCCATCACCATGTTCTTGAAGAAAACCTCACCATCAACATCGTCAGCAGATCAGCCAATGCCCTCAACTTCTCACAGTGACCTTGAGCTGCCCACATACTCCCCTGCATCGTTATCTGAGCTTCACGATCCCCCCACGGTGACGTTCAAAGGGGATGAATAAGCTCAAAACAACAACCACCCAGAAACACCCATCTCCATAAGCTCATCATTCATAATTGTACAGGTATGTTATAGTGTATATGTACGTATAACAGAGTTAGAATATATAGTGATTTAAGGGCAATTTAGGGGATCTTTTTTGGTTTCTGACTTTACGCAGTTTTTGGCTTTACATGGGTCCCAGGAATGTAACCCCCGTGTAAGTTGCGAGTCTACTGTACTATCCTCTACCTATGCCCACACCTTAGAAAATATACACACTACCCAATACAAACTCAATGATATGCTGACCTTACCTTGGATTCAGCAGTATTGTCCAAACAACAACTCAAAGCATACTAAATGCGGCTTCTTCGATCTCAGCAGACAGTTGCTGAAAACCATCTTTGGAGTCGCTGTCTCAGCAGATGTGCGTAGCGTGCAATGCAAAATCCAACTGCTAGCAAGTGATAATATTGTCAAAGGCAATGCTTTAAAGCACACCATCTTTGTGGCAAAACAAAATTATCACTTTTTACGCAACTTCACTACACACCTTCACGAACTGGATTCCTTAATTGCTTTGCAGCACAGAAGTTACAATCAAATTGAATACATCCACCTTTTAAACCTCCAAATTACTGTTGTTGATAACTATCTTGATGAAGTTCATGAGACACATCAAATCATCATGGCTGCACTTAACGCTGCCATGTTAAAACAAACACCCCATTCACTAATTCCCTTTAATACCCTAAATACATTAATAACCAAAGCCAGTATGGAACTAGCTCTAACCCCAATCTATCCTTTACACCCACCTAACACCCATCATTTTCTAGACCTCACCTGGACTCTACCTGGCAGCTTTTCATACTCCATTATTAGTCATACCCTTCTTCAATGCTCAAGTCTTCAACACATATCTATTTCACCCCTTTCCCACAGTCTACTCTGTCCAGGAAAATGTGACACATTTCATCTGCATGCTGAATGCCCATACTTTTTCCTCTCTAAAACCTACCAACAATACACTCTGTTTACTACGTGTGACATTACTCATTGCAGGACACCTCTGTCTACTAAATTCCTAATTTGCCTTCCAGTCCAATCCTTTGTTTCGATACACTTCCAGAAACCATGTTATTTAATGCTGTTACAAAATTTCTCCCATTCAAATTGCATGTTCCAGCCATTCGACACTTCAATCCCCATTCAACTACAAATAAGTTCTGATCTCCTCCTGTCCATCGCCAAAAAGCATGAAGCAACCCTAGATTGTCCAAACAACTGTAGTATGATACAATTACATCCAGTTAGCAGACCCCCCCCCCCCCCCCCTCTCCAAGAAAGGTCTCATGTCTTATCCCACATTCAGCTCCTCACCTACGCCAATGCCTCCACTTTTATGCTAATCCTAATTATCATCATCTTTGCTTGCCACCCGTGTCAATGACTGAAGTGCTGTGCCCCTACTTCGGAGCCCTCACCTTCAAAAAGAGCCCCAGGCAGTCTGCCCTAATCTTCAGCCACCCATTAGCTATCATTATACCGAGAAACAAAATTTTAGTTAGTTAGTTAGCTCGTAGATGTTTATATTTTTTGTGCTTAATGTTGCTGAATCACATTATTTTTTGTTACTTGTCACTTCTACAGAAGGGGAGGTAGTGTCCCATAGTGTAAAAATCTATGGTCCAAAATGAGTTCGCCTCTGACAAATTGCATTCTAATGTTGAACCCAAAATTCCTTAGTTCTGACATCACTGTGTGCAATCTTTCATACATGGAGTAACCCCATGTAATCTCAAATTAAATCATTAAATGCAATACGTATATGAAACTATGCTCATCGCACAAATTCTTTGATCCCCCCACCTCCAATGTTGTCAGCATCACGCTATGCAAGGTGAGCATCTATAAACACATCATTCTTTTTATTTTTATTAGTAAAATTTTACTAAAATTTTTTACCATTCCCATAGATAAAGCATAATTGTGTCCACCAATATACCACCTGTCTTCTCTTATCCTAACCCACTTCCACACCAAATATCAGCTGTCTCTGATCACTATTTATCTTCTGCAAAATAGTGTAAATTGATTGTTTCAAATATAAGGTTCATTTGCACTCTATAACTTCCTTCCCAATCAATTCCCTTTTGTACAGGCTCAACCCTACCTTCACACCACCATCCTGGTGCCTCTAGGCCCTACAATTATGCTTCATTATCAAAAGGAAAATGTAGACTCTGCAGAAGCTATTTCAATCGTGATTGGTTCATCCCCGGAACTCTCCCGAGTCAAAATTTCCCAATCGTGGCTATAAGTTGAATCTACCTCCACCCAAATCTGAATGTCAAGAACTATCATAGGCACTTGCTGATAAACTCCTCCCGTAAGAGGGTGACCCTTAGTTTACCTCATCTCTGTCTACCCTGAAGTTTTAAAAACCCTGAGAGTGCCAACAATGAGGTTTTTTGCTCTCCTGTTACTCCCAAACACGCAGGCTCTGTGATTGATTCTGTGATTAATTGTGCAGT
Source organism: Bathynomus jamesi (assembly GCA_023014485.1). NCBI lineage: Eukaryota > Metazoa > Arthropoda > Malacostraca > Isopoda > Cirolanidae > Bathynomus > Bathynomus jamesi. The sequence goes on along the minus strand of JAJOZX010008265.1, from coordinate 173,107 downwards.
GGCACTACCTCATCCTAATCTAATTAAACCTGTTTTATAAATACTTAAACTCTGCCTCAGATTGCTCTTAAGAAAAGAAACCGCGTAAATTGTACAGTGTGCTACTTAACTAATTTTAACATTTATTTTATAATGAACCTCACCTTGAGAACCATATAACCTTCGCTTCTTAAAGTTAAATAAATCTTAAATTGTACATTGTGCTACTTAACTGATTTTTTTTTTAAGATATTTTTTTTTATTTTAAATCTCGCCTGGCTAAATCAGATAACTTTCACTTCTTAAATTTAACCAAATTTATTTGTTCTCATCAAAAGATTGTGAAATTCAAGTGAATTAATAAGAATCCTGTTAAAGTGAACTTCGTTGTTTCCATTCACCGTGAAGCTCAATATAGATACAGTGTTTTCTCCTGAAGTCTCCACTGTGCTCTGTGAAATGAAATCAGGAAGCACTTGATGGTAACCTTCTGAAACTTTACAACTAATCAAGGTACGAGTGGTCAATGGAAACGACAAGGCATTTGAGCCTGGTGCATCCACTAGTGTTGACATGAGACATGACACCTCCAAAGAGTTTTTTTGGAGTTCTCATAACCCAAGAGTGACATTGTCCATCATCCTTCAGATATACAGGTAACCCTCTGTATACATGGTTTCAGCTATACACTATTTTGGTATTGCTCCCCACCCCTGTATACACGGGAGGGGATCTCGTCCATACACAGTTTCCCAAGCCAACACAGCTGTGTGTGGTGGCCTGTCGCTCTACCCCTCCACCACTCACTCAGTCAGTCAGTAGTGCACCAGTTACCAGTGTTGCCAATCTACAATACAATTGCCCTAACCAATCCTCCAATATTGAATCTAATTGTGGCGAGGATTCTATTACCAATTTTGCAAATTTACAAATTATACATCACATAAAGGATGTTATCCAATATTTTAATTAATCATTATTTGTTATGTTAAATATATACATCTTTAATGATTTTAACTTTACAATGTATTTTTATACTTTATTAGTACTACAATTAAAAAAATAAATCAACAAATAATCACAATAAATAACAACTCTCACCAGTAAGCATCGTCCACAGCAACTCTACCCAATCTACCTACCTTTATTTGTAAGTTAAACCATTTTTTTCTTGTTACTGCAGTAATAATATTATGTGCAGTTAATATATAAATATACATGTATGTGTTTTGGTGTTTCTGTACGTGTTTTAGTGATGTATGAGGAAATATAGTTGGTCATAGGGAGGGGGTCAGTTGGTCTAGGGATTGATTGTATTTTTTTCCCATAAGGTATTAGTCCCTGTATGCACAGTTTCCGTTTACACAGGCGTTTTCAGGAACCTAACCCATGTGTATACCAAGGGTCACCTGTAACTCTGACTTCAATGAAGGGGACCACCTCCAGAATTCATAGTCCATCATCATCTTCTACATTCAAGCAACCCGAAGGGAACCCACTTGACACTACAATAATATAAAACTTACATTCATCAGTGGATGACTCTTCATCCCCCTTCTCGACTTGAGTGCAGACTGCTGCAGAAGTTGAAGCTTTGGTCAATGCTGCAGAAGCTGGAGTGGTCTTGCCTTTCTTCTTGGAGGACTTCTTTGACTCTTTTTCATGAGGTGTAAAGCGTGTTTTGCATTACACTCCTCTTCCAACAACTGCACTAATGCAGATGAAGATAGTGCAAATGTCTTGTCTCTCAAGGTCTTTTTATACTTAGGCCCTTGTGTTTTTTGTGGTGATGAGAACCATTTGAAGTTTTTGAATGCAGGGCTGATGGTCAATGTTTGCTTAGGTCTGTTCTCCTCCATGTGTGGTAACAGGAAAGTCTGTCATGAGGTGAACTCAATGTTGGCTTCAGCCTTCTTTTGCAGTAGAATGCATCAAAGATTGTCAGTCAGTGCCAGATCACATACAGCTACCTTGCAGCTGCAACAACACAAAGTATAATAATGTACCATACCATAAACGGTGATTCACTCACTGGTAGCCCAAGAGTATTGCTAATATATTCATTATTAATGAATTGATCTCCATGAAACATGGTAGCAACTTGCAGCAGTCTATGACAAATTATCATCAATTACATCATTGTTGGAAGTGGTCTTTCTCAGCATCTAGATATTATTGTCCCCGATAATCCATATTAGCAAAAGTTCATTGTAGGGTCATTCCAGGACAAATCATGCAAAAAAAAAAATTTGTAACCACTCCAACTTTGATTTTTCTCAAATTTGGTATATAATGTTTTTGTACAAAAAGATGAAATCTCAAGTTTTAGCGCAATCAGAGTAATGGTTCAAAAGTTATGGGCCCCCCAATTTTGGGGGTGGGGCTGGCCCCTTAATGTTTAAAAGTCCATAACTCAGTCCCTAATTGGGTCATTCTCTGTCAGATCAACCAAAAAAAATTGAAATTAACACCCTCATCTCTCATATTTTGCTAAAATTTGGTTTATAGGGAGTTTGAGAGCCCTGAATCCATTTCTGAAGTTATAAGGTCAATCCGACCAACGGTTCAAGAGATATGACCTCGGGCAATTTGAGGTCACTCGCGAGGTTACTAACATTTGGCGAGCCATAACTTGGGTAATAATTGTCATAATTATATAAAAAGTATATATATTTAGAATCAGAAGACAACAAGGAATCCAAATATGCAAGTTTTAGAACTCTAGGTTGAAAAATAAAAAAGTTACACTGTAACCAAAATTTGAGGTCACAATTTGACCTCTGGGGTATCAAATGAGAATTTTTTTTTAAATGTAAAAAATGAAGGCATAGGCATTGGCTATTAGAATCAGCAAAAAAAAGTTTGTTTATGTTAGTATTTTTCATGTAACTAACATATAAGTGAACACCATATTCATAAGTTGTGCGTCAATTCTACCTATTTTTTCACACAAGCTCATAATTTGACCTATAGAAATTAAAATTACATTTTTTTATAGATATAAAAAACAAAGTCAGAGTTCTCGACTAATAGAAACAATCATAAAAAGTTTGTTTATGTTGGTACTTTTCATGTAACTAACTTATAAGTGAACACCATATTTATAAATTGCTTGTCATTTCAAGGAATTTTTATATCTTAGCTATCAATTTGACCTCAAGCTCCAAGAATTTAATAAAAATTGTATTTCACTGCTAATCTACACTGGCAATAATAGTTATAATAGTGAAAGGGGAAGACTAAGCTCACATGTAGCCTAAACAAACCTGTTGAAACATGTTGCTACTTGTCTAAGTGCAGAATCAACACAGATAGTTGCAAAATTCCTTGTCTACAGGTTAGTACAGTTCCAGCCAGCACTGTGGGTGGCTGGTGAGTATGGTGTTTTAATGAGCCTCAGAGACTATCAAGGCCTAAAATATTAAGTGTGTATAGCTATATATTTTCTAAAAAATATATATTACCTAATTGTAAATCCTATATCTTTACAGATCAAAATACAATGGTTCGGCACTTGAAATACTGCCAGGACCCTATTCAAAACACAAGAAACGCATAACAATCAATCTTAGAAAAGTGACTGATGTACTTGTTGAAAAATGTGCTGGAAGAGTGAAAAAAGACTCATTGTTGTGTGAACTGCTGGACAATGATAATGAAAAACCCCACTATACTTAGTACCACTGAAAACAACGAGTCTGAGCAGGATTCAAATGAATCATCTACTATCAGTGGCTTGAGTAACATCTCTTCAATTCAAGATCTGGACAATGACAGTGATTGCTTGATAAAGGAAAATCCTTCAACTTCAGTTGAACCAGTTCTAGCATTTCTGGACCAAACACCAGTTAAAAAAAGTAAGTAATAAATTAATATAATAACTTATACTTTACTACAAGGTCTGTTTGATCTACTATATAGCCAATTATATAGCATTTAAGGTACTATAATTAATATTTAATTACTAATATTCAGGTGTGTGAAACCTTTTTTTCTGTTCTTTTCAGAAGGGCTGTCATTAAGCCAGAAAAAGCGCAAGGCTCGTGGTAAGCTATCATCTGCTCAGAAACACCTGAAGGAGAGGCTAGAACTCAGTTATGGTGTTCAAATTACCGAGGAGGTAAGTGATACTTCAAAACCTGAAACTAAATCTGAAAAACATCTAGACAAATTAATGAATGAATTGAAACAGTCATTCCTGGAGAGCAAATGTCACCATCACAAACTACAAATATTGACACTCTCACCATACACAATTGAAAAAACAGCTAGTTTCTTTCAAACTACAACATACATGGTGAAAAGAAGCCATTCACTTAAATCAGAACATGGAATCCTTCCGAAGATTCCACTAATGAGCAAAGGAAAAGTGATATCTGAAGAACACAAAGATATAGTTAGAAGATTCTATGAGTCAGAAGAGGTTAGTCGTATGTGTCCTGGCCAAAAGGATTGCGTGAAAGTTAGCAGTGCTGAAGGTGCAAAAACGATTGGTCCTCGGGAATTTAAGAGAGATGTTTGAACTATATAAAAATGATGAAAAGAATCCCAAAATAGGATTTTCCACATTTGCAAAATTACAGCCATCATATTGTGTGCTTGCCGGTAGTGGTGGGACTCATTCTGTCTGTGTCTGCACATACCATCAAAATCCAAAATTGCAGCTGGCTGCATTGGGAGAAAGAGGTCTTTCATACAAGGATCTTATGGATTACAGTGTCTGCAGTACAGAAAGAGAGACTTGCATGATGCAACTTTGCAATGATTGCCCAAGAGAAGAGGGTGTCCTGGATTTTCTTGAGTTACTTGACAGTGTGAAATCAGCTCCAAATGAAATATCTTACAAGCAATGGGTGACTGTTGACCGTTGTACAATGGTTGATAAGGTGGAGCCACTTCATGAATACTTATCATCCCTAAGCATGAAAATATCCCGCATGGTTCGTCATCACTTTGTTGCTCAGCAACAATCACAGTACTTCAAGCAGTTGAAAGAAACACTACCACCTCAGAGCGAGGTAGTTATAGTAGTGATTTCTCTGAGAATTATTCTTTCATTGTCCAGGATGCTGCCCAAGGGTTTCACTGGGACAATTCACAGTGTACAGTTCACCCTTTTGTCATCTATTATAGATCATCTGCAGACCAGGAACTTAGCCATTTTAGTGTCTGTTTCTTATCTGCATCACTAAAACACAACACTATAATGGTTTACTCATTCATATTGAAGCTTATGACATATGTTAAATTCAGATGCCCACAATTGAAGAAGGTGCACTATTTCTCAGATGGATGTGCTGGCCAATATAAGAACAGATACAACTTCACAAATCTCTGTTACCATGAAGAGGATTTTGGTCTGTCTTGTGAATGGCACTTCTTTGCTACATCCCATGGCAAAAATGCATGTGATGGGATTGGAGGAACAGTGAAAAGAGCTACTGCTCGTGCCAGTTTGCAGAGAACTACAGAGAGGCAAATTCTTACACCAGAACACATGTTTCAGTTTTGTGAAGAAAACTTGAGCAAGAAGATAAATTTTTTCTTTGTAACTACAGCTGATTTGAAAGATGCAGAAGAACGGTTGGAACATCGATTCAAGGATAGTAGGGCTATTCCTGGAACTCAGAAATATCATAGATTTGTTCCCCTAAACAAGGAAGAACTGATGGTGTATCCCATTTCAAGTGGCATTGGAGAAAAGAAAAGAATAAGGAAAAGTCATTTTACTAATGAACCTGCAATGCTTGGTAACCTAAAATGTGTCAAACCAGGAGAGTATGTTGGCTGCATTTATGACATGCAAGTTTGGTATGGAATTGTGGAGGAATATTGTGAAGAGTTTGATGATTTCACTGTGAACTTTCTACATCCCTCTGGGTCATCAGGATCAAGTGCATATTATTATCCATCAAACAAGGATTCATGTGCAGTGCCAGGACATCATATATTAACTGTAATGAGTTGTCCTACCCTAAGAGGAGGCAGCAGAATTCAATACATTTTTCCACAAAAAGAAATTGATGAGAGCATCGAGCATGCAAAAATTGTATTAGGCTAGCACATGAATCCTCTAAGTAGGTCTTCCCCTTTCACTATTATAACTATTATTGCCAGTGTAGATTAGCAGTGAAATACATTTTTACATTTTTTGCCTTTGTTTTTATATCTATAAAAAAATGTAATTTTAATTTCTATAGGTCAAATTATGAGCTTAAGTGTGAAAAAATAGGTAGAATTGACGCACAACTTATGAATATGGTGTTCACTTATATGTTAGTTACATGAAAAATACTAACATAAACAAACTTTTTTTTGCTGATTCTAATAGCCAATGCCTATGCCTTCATTTTTTACATTTAAAAAAAAAATTCTCATTTGATACCCCAGAGGTCAAATCGTGACCTCAAATTTTGGTTACAGTGTAACTTTTTTATTTTTCAACCTAGAGTTCTAAAACTTGCATATTTGGATTCCTTGTCGTTTTCTGATTCTAAATATATATACTTTTATATAATTGTGACCATTATTACCCAAGTTATGGGTCGCCAAATGTTAGTGACCTCGCAAGTGACCTCAAATTTCCCGAGGTCATATCTCTTGAACCGTTGGTCGGATTGACCTTATAATTTCAGAAATGGATTCAGGGCCCACAAACTCCCTATAAACCAAATTTCAGCAAAATCTGAGAGATGAGGGTGTTAGGCACTGGTTGATCTGACAGAGAATGACCCAATTGAGCTAAGAAAACAATTTAAAAACCATTTGAAAGCTCAAATCCTAAAGAATAATTGGCTAAGTAATAAAATGCATTTAATCAACTAGTTAAAATGTTATATCAGTTTGAATATTTTTGGGGGGGGGGCCCACCCCCTATGATACAGATATTCAAGATTTTTTTTCCATCATTTTGTACCTCAATTACTCATCTATATGACTTAGTCAATGATATTGTGTATTTTTACCTTTAAGTTGTGTATTTTTTTTGCACCTTATTGTAAGGTACTTGCTAGCAAAAAGATGACATATTAGCCCAAGTTCAGGAATTGGGCTATACTAACTACAGGGTGGGCCGTAAGTTTCCATACATAGGAAAAATAAACATTTTTTTATGGACAACCATTTTTATTTATATAATATGCTCTACATGGTTGCCATTGTTTTGAAAACACATTTCAATCGTGTTCCCCACTGTTGATGAACACGCATTAGCACAGTTGACGTTATGCTTGTAATGGCGTTGGTGATACGTTCCTTTAGATGATTTATGTCTCGTATCTTTTCCTGATACACCATGGCCTTCAAGTGCCCCCAAAGATAGAAATCAAGGGGGGTGAGATCTGGGGATCTGGGAGGCCACTCCACAGGACCACACCGACCAATCCAAGCATCCGGAAACTGCTGATCCAAATACCGACGCACGTGAAGACCATAATGAGGTGGAGCTCCATCTTGCTGGAAGTAAACTGGGAAGTTACCTTCCTCGTTTAGCAGGGATGGGAAAATCTCTTCTTGCAACATGTTAAGATACCTTTCGGCATTAAGATTTCCACTGACAAAAATTGGTCCAATAATTCTGTCACCCCATATCCCGGCCCACACCATCACTTTACCGGCACCTTGCATCTTCGTCGGACTCAGCCAGTTAGGGTTAGCATTACTCCAGTAACGTATGTTTTGCCGATTAACCTCTCCATTGACGTAAAAATTTGCTTCATCAGTAAACAAGATCTTAGTTGAAAAGTTTGCATCCTCGTTCACTTTGGTTAATGTCCATTCACAGAATTCCATCCGTCTATCCGGGTCGTCTTCACTCAAATGCTGTGCCATATGCAATTTGTATGGATGCCATTTGTTTGCTTTCAAAATGCGCCTGATACTCGATCTGCTGACACCACTTTCTGCAGACAACCGTCGTGTACTTTTTCTGGGACTCTGTGTAAGCGCTGTAAGTATCGTAGCTGTTGTGTCTTCATCGGTGGCTGTACGTCTTGGACCACTTCGCGGTTGATCTGCAACATTTCCAGTTTTCTGAAACTTGTTAATAAGTTTTGCCACAGTGTCGTGTGTGATGTTCGTTCCATGTTGTCTGTTAAAGTTCATTGCAACCATGCGACTGCTTCCCGACCCAGCCATCAGTATGATTTCAATTCGTTGCTCTTTCGTCAAACGCATATTCTTAGGGTATCTGAAACATAAAAACAAACGTTTAATTTTTCCTATGTATGGAAACTTACGGCCCACCCTGTATATAATAGTTTTATCTGAACTATATATATTGCACACATACACACACACACATTATTAAAATAAGAGAGAGAATTTGTACTGCCTGCTTGTAAGGTCACGTGGTATCACGCTTGTGTAGTCATGCTACAACTTGTCACAGCAAAACAAGATTGTCTGAGGGCTCCTCCTATTAGCATGAGCCTTGGTTATTAAGGGTTCAGTTTGCCTTTTGTGACCACGTAATAAACACTGCTCATATATGGTATCTGCTTGCCATATTATTTTAGTGCCTTGCCTATATTGGCTGTGCTTGTGTTTGCCTGTCATCACTAAAAATCATTAACATTTAATATTCTTTCTACTTATTACAGGAACTGAAGCTAATATATAAATTTTAAACATGTCTTACCATTTAAATTATCATAAACAGTGTTGTGACCCCTTTAAGAGACAAGAAAAAGAATCTTAAAGGGTTTAAGAAATTTACGATTAAATGTAACAGAAAAAAATCCTGCACTCCTTAAATGGAAAGTTTGTACAAACTGTTCTGTAAGATTAAATGAATTTGAAGAACCTGATAAATTATTTAATGATGTTTTTGAAACTGAGTCATCTACAAGTACCTCTTCATTTCAAAGCAGTCCAGGAAGTGCACATTTGCAAACTGACAATCCTGGTGAGATCAGTGATATTGAAATCTGTAGAGAACAAACCAAGAACATTCTTGAAGAAATGGAGATTTTGCCAATAAAATTCCGTAAGTAGTGTATGAATTATAATTTGGGGACTTATTTTTTGAATAGTAGTTATCAGAAAATGCATTATATGATTTTTAAAAATCAACTAAACTCTTTATCTCTGTGTATACATTGTTTCATAGGTTATCAAAATAATGCAGTTTTATCAAACTTGTAAACCTAACATTCTTTAACAATTTAAGGAATTGCAAAAAAATAGTTATGTACAATAAATGAATTCTGATTAGTTATTAAATTATGAAAATTTGTTGCTGTAACTTACAGTAATTCTAAATTTTGGATGATGCCTAATTTCAGATGGTATGAACACTGACAGGATATCAAAAAAGCATCAGACAAATACGACAAGTGTGTATCTACTTTGAAAAAGAATTTTGAACAGTCTTTCTCAGCATCTGTGGATGAAGGAGCATCTATCAGGTCATCTGATAAGTAATGTTGTTTTTTACGATAGAATAAGTTTAAACTAGTCCTACTCGGTTTAAGCATAAATTTTCCGAAGGTTATATCTAAGAAGAGATCTATCGTGTTTCACGACATACTTTACAGACCTTGACCAGTGAAGACATGTGTTTTGCTTTATGTGAACCCCTCATAAACTTGGCGGTATCAGAAGAGCATATCAGGCATATAATGCTTTACGAGTTCAAAAAAGGTAGTAGTGCTACTGAAGCAACGCAAAACATTCAGGATGTTTATGGCAATGATATTCTGCATGTGAGGAAATGTCAAAGATGGTTTCAAAAGTTTAGGAATGGTGACTGCTGTTTAACAGATGCAGCACGCTCTGCATGCCCTGCTGTTAGCCGCACTTGAAGAACACTGTTCAACAACTGTCAAAGAATTGGCCCAGAAACTCAATTCATCCCCGTCCACCATCCATCAACATTTGCAACAACTCGGGAAAGTGCCTAAGTTAGAAAAATGGGTGCCACATGACTTGTCAGTCAACAATCTGAGGGTGCGGGTAAGCATTAACACAGCTCTTCATTCCCGTGAACTCCAAGATCCATTTTTGCACCATTTAGTGACTGGTGATGAAAAGTGGATACTGTACCAGAATGTTAAGTGCCATCAACAGTGGGTTTGTGCCGGAGAACCAGCGACACCACAGTCAAAACCAAATCTTCACCCTCAGAAGGTGTTGTTTAGTGTTTGGTGGGATAAAGGTGGTGTATACACTTTGAAACCTTACCACACAACCAAACAATCACCGCTCAAGTCTACTGTCAACAACTGGATCAATTGAACACTGCACTAAAAGAAGTGAGACCTCCTTTGGTTAATCAGAAAGGAATTGTGTTCCTCCACCACCACGACGCACATCCTCATACTGCTCTGATCACTTCTGTAAAAATTGAGGAGCTTGGGGTGGGAAAAACTTCCACATCCTCCAGACCTTGCGCCTTCAGATTATCATCTCTTCAGGAGTCTGCAAAACTAACTTGACGAGAAACAGTATACTTCTTTAGATGACCTGCACACCAGTCTTTGTACATTTTTTGCCTCAAGACCACCTGAATTTTATAAACATGGCATTGAAAAGCTTGTAGGATGTTGGCAGAGTGTCATTGATTCTGATGGAAAATATATAGCTACTAGATTTAAAAAGTTTTTTTTTTGTCCTTCAAATTCCAATCTAAAAAATGACATTACTTATGGGATGACCCGATACATCCAAGAGATTATGCATGGAAAAAGAATTGGAAAGGTAAGGATTACTCAAATTCAACTAAATTAGCAACTCATGGTCACAATTAAAGACTCTTGATGTATATAATTTTAGATGTTTTAAATTTTAATAGCCTAACTTTTCTTCAATATCATTCTTACGTACAGAACACAATCACACCATTTTAACAATGTCTAAAAAATATCCATGGAAGGTAGATATTCTTATATATTTTTTCTATTTAGGTCCTGATCTTAGAGTACATTAAATTAATAATTTCAATTTAAAAAATTCTGATATCCCCTACCTTTTATTTATCTAATAGGTACAAAACTATGATGAGGGAGCTCACTAAAGTATTCAACTCTACAACTTCCTACCAAAGATGATTGCAGATTCTTACTCTATCCCCATACCATACACGATCTCAAAAACTCAAGAGTTCTTTGGGGCTAGTAGATATCTTGTTGATAAAGCCAGGAGCATAAAGCAACAGTATGGAATATTGCCAAATGTTCCTAAATACAGTAAAGAGAAAAAGATAAGTGGTGAAACTATTTCTAATGTGACAGCTTTTTATGAGGACCCAGAATTTAGTCAGGTGTATCCAGGAAAAAAGGACTGTTAGTGTCAGAGACAAAGATGGAAACAAAATTTACAAACAAAAGCATCTCTTACTCAGTAATTTGAAAGAACTGTATCTTAGGTATAAAGAACTGACTCAAGTATAAGTTTTTCAACATTTGCAGCTCTTAGACCCAAATGGTATGTTATTGCTGGAGGTACAGGTACACACTCAGTTTGTATTTGTACCTATCACCAGAACCCCATATTAATGGTTTCAGCAATTGGTGACAAGGACTGGACTTATCATTCATTGATTCAAAAAAGTGTCTGCGATGTGGACAACATTAAATGTATGTTACACCAGTGTAGAGAATGTCCTGGTGTACAGTAGATAACTATTTGAACACATTAAATGTACTGACTTCCAGGGATTCAATTGAATATGACCAGTGGACCAGCACTGACAGGGCAACTTTGTCAAATGTAACTGTTACAGTGAAGGAATTCATTGAAAAACTTTCAGAATCAATTTATTCTCTTACTCATCATCATTATATAGCCAAGAGACAAAGCCTCTACATGAAGACCCTTAAGCAAAATCCCAGTGAAGATGAAGTTTTAGTACTGGGAGACTTTTCTGAGAACTATTCTTTCATCACTCAAGATGCACCACAGAGCTTCCACTGGACAAACGAACAAGTTACATTACACCCAATGGTTGTATATAAAATGGATGATGATAAATTGAGCCACACTAGCTATTGTATCATTAGTGATAGTTTAGATCATAACACCGCAGCAGTATATACATTTCAATAATTTTTAGTTCAAGACATTAAAGTGAGATTCCCTAATGTGAAAACAATGAAATATTTTTCCAATGGTTGTGCTTGACAATACAAAAACCATTTTAATTTTAGCAATTTATGCCATCATGAAACAGATTTTAGTATCTATAAAGGCAGAGTGGAACTTTTTTGCCACTAGTCATGGCAAAAATGCCTGTGATGGCATTGGAGGAAGTGTGAAGAGAGCAGTAAATAAAGCTAGTTTGCAAAGAACAACAGGACACATCTTGTCTCCACAGAGTTTCTATGACTTTTGTACACAAAATTTTGAATTCACTACAAAAGAACAAATAAATCATAATAAAACAGAACTCAGTACCGTAGTAGGTTTGAAAAAGCAGTGACAGTGAAGAGCACATGAGGTTTTCACAGAATTGTGCCAATGTCTCAGTCACATTAAAGCTTATTTAGTTTCAGACTCCAATGACTACAATGTTGTTAGGGTTATGACCTCTGAACAAGGTGACTCAGACACGAGTCCAGATTTATCAAATGAGCAAAAATTTCCTGTGAGAAAGTATGTTGCATGCATTTATGATGGTACAAAATATCTCGAAATCATTTTAGATTACTCAGAAGAATTCCAAGATTATAAAATCAAGTTTCTAACTCCCCCTATTTCCAACAAAAACAATAGATACTATTTCCCAACTAATAAAGATGATGTTTGTTGGGTAGAAGCCAAAAACATCCTTCATGAAATGTCAACTCCGAATATTCAATCTGGCACCAGAGTTGTGTATATCTTTGAAATACATGATACTGAGAATTAGGCTAGGTACGGCACCAAAAATGTTTCAGATTTAATGTATTATATAGCAATTATTTTTTATTCAAGTAATGTCTTAATTTGTACAATAAAACAACTATACTAGCAGTATTTTTTTTGCCTTTGAAGATTGACAAAGTTGAGAGAGAGTTGTTATTATTATTGAGTTTTAGGAAAACACTAATAAGTTTATCTTATAGCTATAATTAATCCACTTGTAAGTCAAGGAAAACATCTTGTAAGAGAGCTTGATCAGTAAAACAGGCATAATTGTGTAAGTTCAAAGTCCAGCAAATAGAATGTGTTTTTAACCTCCACCACCATCCAATGAAGGGGAAAAATACACAACTTAAGAGGTAAAAATACACAATGTCATTGACTACATCATATAGAAGAGTATTTGAGGTACAAAATGACAAAAAAAAATCTTGAATATCTGTATCATAGGGGGTGGGGCCCCCAAAAAAATATTCAAACTGATATAACTTTTTAACTATTTGATTAAATGCATTTTATTATTTAGAGTAAATTATTCTTTAGGATTTGAGCTTTCAAATGGTTTTTAAAATTTTTTCCTAGCTCAATTAGGGACCAAGTTATAGACGTGTGAGCAATTCATCTCGTGTATCCACCTTTCTTTTGTAAACTTTACTTTTCATCCACCCCCACAAACAATAATCTAATGGAGAGAGGTCTGGAGACATTGGTGGCCATTGAATGGGACCACTGTGGCCAAGCCATCGACCAGGGAAAGTTTGATTTAGGTATTGCATCACCAGAAGAACGATTAGCCATATCAGTTGGAAATTCAATGGATCTCAAACTACTTGGTATTCCATCATATCATCTTAGTGCTGGTGGCAGTGGCCACTGGCCAATCTGGGAAAAACTTGACTGAAGAAGTTATGAAGCTACTGAAATTGTGGAACTGCTCCAATTCAATAGTGAACTTGGTCATGACTCCAGATTCCTGGGAGCATTGCTCCAGTAAATTTGACCATGAGAAAAAGTAAATTTGGGTTTGGGTTTTGTTCATCCGCTAGACGTTATGCAATTTTTTTGCGTATACGTTCTTGTACAAACCAATTTTTTTAAATTACAAATTTAGTTATTTTAAGTTTAGTTGGTAATTCCATATTTAACAATTATTTTTATTTTTTGTTAAGCTTCAATGTTTTGATAATTAAAATTTTATTAAAACGTATATTTTTTTAATATAAAATTATCAGGATTGGACTATGTTCCATTGATCTCGGCCAGGTTTGATAAATTGGCCAGATAATTACTTGTGCGGTTTCAAGTAATCCACCATGACTCTAGAATTGAAAAGTTTAGTTAAGTTTAAACTTACTTTTACTTACTTTAACTTACCTACTTTTACTTACTCTTCCTTACTTTTACTAAGTTTAAAGCACTTACTTTTACTTACTTTCATTGTACTATATTTACTTACTTTTACTCACTTTTACCATACTATATTTACTAACTTTTACTTATTTTGTATTTTTTCAGGTAGTCAATAATCAATAATGGATCCTAATATTGATGAAGTTGGAGAGAAAAGTGAGGGTGTTAAAAGGGGTTACTTTTGTGGTCAATGCAAAAACAAATATTCAAAGAAGCAAAACTGGGAGGAACATTTTAATTCCAAAAAAAATATTTGTTACAATACAAGAGGTCCCAGAGTTTGGGCCCACAGCTTAGATATTGCAGTAAAGAAATACCAGGATGAAGTGCAGCAAAGAGATACAGCAAAGCAGTTATTTAGTTTGTTCACAAAATGTGCTAGTGCTAGACCTCAGAAAAATGAACCAACTTCATCAACTGCTAATCTAGAAAATGAAACTTTTTCACTAGATGTTTCACAGACTGAAGAAAGTGCTTCTCCTCCACCTAAGAAACAAAAGGTAAGTGAGGAATCTGCGCATCAGACTAACAAAACTGCTTTAGAGGAATTTGAAAATTCCCAAATCCAGAAGACATTGAATGCAATTTTGCGCCTAACAAAAGAAACTCACCAAGCTGTTGTGGTTAATAAAGAGAAGAGTCAAAATATGCCTTCAAGTTCAAGTGTTGCATCCAAATCTAATAAAGCAAAAAGCAACAAATTTGACATTTCCATAGCCCATTTAAGCAAGTGTAAATCAATACAAGAAATCCTGAACAATGATTTGATCAAATCTACATTCAAATTGGTGGAAAAGAAGGATCTAGGGCATGCTGATGATTCATTTTCAGTACCAAGTGATATAATGGAAAACATTGCAAATAGTGACACTAATATGCCTGATGTAGTAGATATAGCTGTTGAGGATGAAGATGATGATAATCAAGAAGATATTGATGATGCTTCTGATGATAAAATGTTTACATTATATTGCATAGCTTGCACAGACCCCAAAGCATGTGCTTCAGACAAACATTCTAACATAAAAGGTTACTTCAATGTTAAAGATTTAACCTATGTATGCAAACAAGGAGAAAATCAAGAGAGATGGTTTAGAAATCTGAAAACCCACCTGAAGAGACATTTAATTAAACTTCAGCATCATCAAAGAGCTGCTGTTTATGAAGTGATGAAAACATCTCGGAACACTACTAAATGCATAGAAGACTTATGTGGCAACATCTTATACTACATAATGAAAACAAACACTGCATGGGCTCTATATCCAGTACTTCTAGCTGTATTACATAGGTCAGGTTGTGAGGTTGGAAATTTGAATCATAGCACACATGTGTGCGAGACAATTTGTGAGCTATTAGATAATCAACTTAAAGAACAAACTGTAAAGTGGTTCTTAGAACAAACTTCAGTAACAATAACAGCTGACATTGGAACAATTTTGGGATTAAGCATGCTAGTTGTATTAGTTATGAGTGAAGAAGATAAGACTGTAAAACTTGCTGGGATAAATTTAGTACGCAGCAAATCAGGAGTTTATTTGGCCAATGAAATTTTTGATGTGTTGAAGTCTCCTAATCACTTGAAACTATCTGAAGAAGCAATTAAATCCAAGGTATCTGGAATGGTTGGAGATGGGGCTTTTTGTAAGGACAACGAGCCATTTAAAAACGAAATAAAAAAGTTGTTTGGAGAAAATTTCAAATTTCGATGGGACTTAATGCATCTTGTGAACAGAGCCCACATTGATGCATTGAAGAAAATTTGTAAACTAAGTGAGCTTTTAGACTTTATTCAGAATCACTCTTCAAATCTGAGATCAGGCCTTGACTATACCAATATGGTTCTTGACAATATCATTGGTTTTAAGAGACCAAAACTCAAATCTGATACTCGCATGGTTAATTACGAATTTGATCAATTTGACAGATTTGTGGAAAATTGTGTTTTTTGATCATCCACAAGAGAAAGAAATTAGTGCCAAGTTCTATGTATTGATTTCCTATGTAACAAAGATTATGTTGCAAGTAGCTCAAAAAACCACAGTTAGTGCAGAATTTGTAGAAAATATATTTTATAAAGAAGGAGGGAAAACTGTTATGTTAAGAGTGATGGAAACAATTTCCAAATTAGCTAATGGAGGAAATGCAAATGATGTAGTTTCTGAATTTAAGCACGATACCACAGGGCAGCAAAAGGAACTAACAGCTGAGGATTACATCCTAAATGAAGTTTACAAATACATCAAGAAACGTTCTGATTACTACCAGGTTGCTGAAGTTGCTAGACCATCCAGAACCAGATCTGAAAGTAGTTTTACAAAAGACTCAGTGATAAATTGGCTGATAGAAATATAGAACAGCTGTGGAAAGGAATCACAGAGAGATTAAAGCATTTGATAAAGATGGATCAACTGCCTGGAGTGAAGCACCAGCTGAAGGGACATTCTCCATTCTTGGTTACATTGTTGAACACAAAGGATCCATTAAGCCATCTCATTTGACTAAGCTGTGCAGAATTGTGAAGGAGGGT
This sequence comes from Bathynomus jamesi, assembly GCA_023014485.1. Taxonomy (NCBI): domain Eukaryota; kingdom Metazoa; phylum Arthropoda; class Malacostraca; order Isopoda; family Cirolanidae; genus Bathynomus; species Bathynomus jamesi. The sequence continues at coordinate 156,348 of JAJOZX010008265.1, read as the reverse complement.
CCAGCTCCAGGCACTAGATCTGCTGTAATGATCACACAGAAAGCCATTGATCAGTGGCCAAGCATACATGGCGGTAAATTCACAACAAATGCCTACATGCAAGGTCTAACATCGTCCACTGTTGCTGCTGCAATGAATAAATAAACTTAAGGTGAGTTATAAACTGTACATTATTGTATTATTATGTTTAGCTAAAACAATTTGTAATTGGTATGTCGTCAATTCAAGAGTTTACTATCATTAACCTATCTAGTGGTGTAAGGGGAAAAAAAGTAAATTCAGAGCTGTGCTCTAGTAAATTTTTTCAAATCTGGAGTCATGAACTTGGTTTTCAACACTACAGCAACCAATACGGGACATGTGAGCGCTGCATGCATAACTATCCAACAAGAGATTGGACAGCCTTTATTATGGTCTGCATGCAGGCATCATGTTGGTGAAGTTATTATGAGTCATGTGTTTCAGGACATGAAAGTAGAAACTTCGAGTGGACCAGAAATTAATGTCTTTAACAGATTTCGAGAAAAGTTTCAGTGGATTTCCAAGGATGAAAAATTGAAAAAAATTGACTTTAATCAGTACTCCAAAGCTGTCCAGGAGATTCTTCAGGAATGGACTGATTATGCAATTCAAATAAGTAATATAGAAAAGCAACATACACGATACGACTACAAACAATTTTCTGACTTAGTTGTTATACTTAAATGCAGGACCTAGTGATAAGGATATAACCCTTCAGCGACCTGGTGCTATACATAGAGCCAGATGGATGAGTAAAGTAATATATGCTCTAAAAATTGCATTACTAGAAGATAATATCTCGAAACTACCTTCAGTAACAATCACAAACAAGCAACAAATTCTGAAACTAAGAGACTTTGCAACCTTCATTTCACTGATTTACTACCCATGGTGGATGACCTGCTCTTCAGTTTTTGATGCACCATGGCACGATTTGCAGCTTTACAAAAAGCTTCTTAGATACGAGGAAGTAAACAAGCAAATAGCAAAAAGTGCTCTAACATCTTTGAAACGTCATCTCTGGTACCTTTCATCAGAGATGATTCCTCTTGTATTATTCAGTGATTTGGTTCCAAAAAATGAACTTCGTGCTATAACAAACCATCTACTTTCCTATAAACCACACAAGATTGAGACAGTGGTTCCAGAAGGTAGACATGGATCTAGTTTTGGAAAGCCTAATTTCCCTACCAATCTACGATCGGAAACCACACTAGCTGACTTGGTTGACAAAAACTCATGGTTCATATTCTCTTCACTACAGTTAGACTATGATTTTTTAATGGTTGAGATTGTTGAATGGAAAATAACAGCATCATTTATATCTTCCAAAGAAAAACTTTTGGCTATAAATATCATAAATGATGGCTCTGAGAGGGCAGTAAAACTATGCAGTGACTTTTATGAGGCTGCAAGGACTGAAGAACATCTTCAAAATGTTCTCCAAGTTGTAGAAGTTGACAGAAAAGCCACTCCTAATCTGAGAGAGAGACGCTTCTTTATCATCTGTTTTAAAAGAAAAAAGGACAAAGAAGAAGAATTAAGATATCAATAAATCAATAAATCAATTTTTACAAGTATTTTATCATGAAATACCATTTTTAATAGGTGGAAGTGGTCAGTGGGATGCTTGGCAAGTTGGGTCCTCGTCCCGCATCCTGGTAACTCACTTCATGAATCTCAGAATAATACAAAAAAAAGTCTAAAAAGACAGATAATTTCATGAATTGAGGCTAAAACTTGCCTAAAACTAACTATATTTACAATTCTTTTTTCAAACAAAATCTACAACGCTTACACATAAGATTTTCTAGTAAAACCATAAAATTCCACAATTGTCAAATTTTCATCTTCAAGGTGAACCCACTAAATATTGTCAGAACAGCTTGAAACGTGAACACTGAAGGTTTTTTGAGGATTGTAACCATAATATCATAGGGCAGAATCAATATCCGAAGTTCGAAATTTCACCCCTTATAGGCTGATGCACCCTAAATTGTACAGGGTAACATGCTAGTAAGGAAATTTGGTGTGTGTGTTCAGAATCAGTTAAAATTTATCTTTTTAGAACTTACTGTACTGCATTAGGGTGTGTCGAATTTTTCAACTTTCAAATTCCAAATATGAGGGGTGCTAAAAAGTTGCAGCATGACTTAGGAATTCTAAAGATATTTTTGTTAATTTAATATAATTTAGTTTTGCTTGGTAAGAAGCTACATAAAAATAGTGACTTTTTTGTGGAATTATATTAATTATTATATTAATAATTATATATGCTGTATATATAATGCACTGCTGTTTTTACTTATTTCACAGGTTGAAACATATTCATCAGTGTGCTGAAGATTACTTCTCCGTCAGTGCTACCATCCTAACCAGTGGGAATTGACCTACAATGGCTTCTAAACGGAGGACAAGACTGGGGACATTCACACATATGAGCAACCTAATTGGAACTGGTAGAGAGTTGTTGCCCTCTGAATTCCCAACTCTGCGAGACGTTCTGAAATATGGGCTACTGCTAAAGAACAAAGTGGTGAGGATGTGGGAAACTACCCAGCAGCCAGTCTTGCAAATGACATTTACCCTAAAGTGCTTGAAAAGTGGGAATGAGCAAACAGTTCTTTTGTAGCCCCCGTTGTAAATTCATGAGTCACAATCTTAAACAAGATCCAAGAGAGCTGGGAGCAGGCCAAAAACATATCTCTTGGGAGAGGAAAGCTACATGTCAAAGAGGCTTTCATTGCAAAACTTGACAAGCTTTTTGACATCCTCAGTTGCAAGTGTAAAATTATTCTCTGCTCTGAATTTGGCTGCCTTGCAGATGCTGGTTGCAAAAACAAAACTCACATTAACTGTACATGCCCTAGGGAGATGAAGATCCCTGTGAAGGAACTTGCTTTCATTAAAGGTCAGAGAGAGAAGTCTGGTTCTATTGGACCACATCAGATTGGCTTGCCAGATCAACCTGAGCACAACAGACAAGTCAAAAAGCAGAAGCGGCAAGAAGACGAAAGAAGAAGGCTTGCTGAATATAAGCAGACAAGTAAGCAGGATGTTTCAATGCCATCAAATGAAATAATTTTCTCTGATGATGAAAATGAAGAACAAATAGCTGATGCTCAAGATGGAAAGGATGGAAGTTATGAAGTGACATTAGAAATACCAAGCACGTCTTCAACTTCCAATAAAAAGCCAGAGTACAACACATTAGAAATACCTAATGTTGCTATGCATAGCATCAGATATGGTGTTGGCCTGCGTGCCACAGCTGCCATCACCACTGCTGCCTTTATTGATGCTGGCTTGATCACTGAAGAAGACAAGAGACTTGTAGTTGATCACAATAAAGTCAAGAGGGCCCAAGAAAAAGTTATGAGATCCCTGGATCAGGAATTTGATGATCTTTGTAAGAAGGGTGAAATTGACTGCATCTTCTTTGACAGCCATCAAGATACAACTAAAGTTATGCTGAAAGCAGACAATTCAGATCGTCAGTTCCCCAGCATCATCAAAGAAGAGCATTATTCTGTGTGCAGTGAGCCAGGTGGAAGATATCTCTACCATTTCACTCCTGAGAAAGGCTCAACAAGAAAAAAACCTGCTGAAGTTATTGCTGATAATCTTGTAGATTTCATGAAGAAGAAGGGCATTGATAAAAGCCTGCAGGCCATTGGAGGTGATTCTACAAATGTTAACACTGGCTGGGAGGGTGGTTCCATGCATTGGGTAGAGGTCAAGCTTTGCCGTAAGCTGATCTGGTTGGTTTGTGCCCTCCACACTAACGAGTTACCCCTGCGACACTTGATCACAGCACTGGATGGGAAAACCTTGTCTAACAACAAGTGGACAGGTAACATTGGCAAGATGCTAGACACTGCAACCGAACTTGAAATTGATCCTTCATTCACCAAACTCTCAATTGGAGAGCCTCTTACTTCACTGAGTGACAATGTCGTAAAGGATCTCTCTACTGATCAAGCGTACGGGTATAGGATCACACAGGCCATAAGGACAGGAGAATTTCCCACAGATCTGGCCCTTCTTGAAATTGGTCCAGTGAGCCATTCAAGGTGGTTGACAACAGCAAACAGGCTTTGTCGCATATGGGTTTCAAAACATGGCCCTTAAAGGCAAAACCCTCAACAACTTAAGACTGATAGTGGAATACATTGTTGGTGTGTACTACCCCTGTTGGTTCAACATCAAAGTAAAACACACTTGGGTGGAAGACCCACACCACATCTTGTTTCAGCTGCGGCTAGTTAGGCTGCAAAAGAAAGCTGTAGTGGATGCTGTTTTGCCAACCATCAAGCGCTCAGCATGGTATGCATTCAGCGAAATGATAATCCAGACACTCTTGTGCTCAGATGACAGTGAGGAGAGGAGAGCTGGTGTCCAAAAGATTGTTGACATGAGGGGTGGAGATGATGACACACTTGGAGATCTTTCTGTATGTCCCAGGAAGACACCTTCCATCAACCCCAGTGCTTCTTCCGTGTTGGAGCTGACAGACTGGTCTGACTGGGTATTTGAACCTCCTTTGACATGTAAACTGACTACAGCGGAAGTAAAGAAGTTCTTTGACAAGCCTATGCAAGTTCCACAGTGGCCCTGTCATGCTCAGTCAATAGAGAGGTGTGTGAAACAAGTCACAGAGGCAGCAGGCAGGGTGTATACACATGAGAAATGTGAGGGCTATATCAGAGGCCAAGAAGCAAGTCGGCGGCTGATGTCCAAGAACGAATCAAAGCAAGACTTGATGAAACTTGTTGGTTAAATATTTTTTTTTACTGATGTCATTACTTTCTAATGTTGTTTTATGATTACAAGGATATGTTTTATGATTACTAGGATATGTTTTATGCAGAGAAACTAAAATTTTTATAGCATTACCTGACATTTTGAGAAACTAAAATTAATAAATGTTGTTTTCCGAGAGCAATTTATGTGCTTTTTAATCAAACGTAGATTTACCAAGCTAAGTGTTGAGCAATCACAAAAATAATAGCAGATTTGAATTCTTCACATCCAAAAACATTTTTAAAACCCCTCAGTGAAGGAATTGGCAAAAATTAATTTTCACCTCCCAAATTGACACACCCTAGTACTGCATTGTATACATCCCATCTGTGGTGGAATTATACAAAAACTGCTATGAATAAACTCTGTTGCTTATAATAATATTTTTCGTATGCTATGTAGGGAACCAAAATGGTGCAGTGCCAGTTTTATGTTTACTATGCGTAACCTACCTACCAGCCAAATGTTAATCCGGAAGAATATATATAATTTCATTACTAGGGTCCAAAACAGCTCTAATGTGTTATTGTACAATGTCCTGTCTTCAGATACTGTGTACCTCTCACCGAAATGGCAGTCTTGGTTCAGACAACTGCTGGTTTACAATACCTTATTTTTGTAATGTAGCAAAGATTATATATGCATATTAAGTTGTGTTATAATAAATGTTATAGCAAGTAGCTATGTTATAATAAGTGTTATAAGATATATCAGGTAATAACAATATACATAAAATTGTCAGATAATTAATAAAATAGTATGCCAGTATGCTAGGTTAAGTGGCTATGTTGGCCTTATTTTTATATTATTTTTGTATTAAGTTCAATGTATACGTAAGATTGTACTTGTATGTTAGGCTAAGTGGCTATGGATTGTGAATGATCTGCAATAAAGATGATGTTTGTTTGTATTCCATCTATCATCAGTTAAACAAAAACCAAGCAGAGCTAAATGAAATTGCAAAAGATTTAGGGATAGAAATTATCAAAATGGGGTGTGTCCTGGGTCCTCACTGGGCAGCCTGTAGTGTGAGAGCAGCTAAAGCAGTCTGGAGAGTGTATCCAGCTTTATATTCCCATTCTTATAGAAATTCAAACCTGGTTGGAATGGCAAAAAAAATGAGTAACCCAAAATTTTTGCATGATGACAACTTTGATCATTGATATTCTGGAGGAAACTGCCTTGTTATCTAATACTTTCCAAGCACATTCTACAACATTTCAGAAAGCAAATAAACTTGTAAGACGTACAGTAAGAGCACTATCAGCTCTTAAAGAAAATTTGGGGTGCCATGAAACAGAAGTTGAGCAGTTAATCTAGTCTGAAGCGTTTAAACACATTCCGTTTCAAGACAGCCAAAGTATCAGTTCAAATACTGCAGGACTGCCTAGAAATCAGCTGATTCAGAGTGTACCATAGTTGACAAAATGACAGCCAGGCTTTTATCTACAAGTCATTTCAATTTGAAGCAAGTTACTCAAAGTCAGTTTCACTGTGAGGACCTCCTAGCACTTTTTGATTTACTGGAACCAACATCTTGGAAATATGATGAAATCTTATCACCATGGCTGGAAGGTGAAAGAAAGATAAGGCAGTTGAGTGAACTCGTAAAATTTGAAATTGACATCAATGACTTTCAGGATTTTGTTGATTCAAATGTGGAATCAAAGAATATTCCTCTTCCACCTACCATTGGTAAGGCTAAGAAAATAATGAGCACAATTGTTATTAGCAGCGCAGAAGCAGAATGAGGCTTTAGTGTTATGAATGATATTAAGAAAGCGGAAAGAAGCAAACTTTTTTAATCATGCTATTTCCAGTCTGATGACAGTAAAAATACTAGGAAAGCCTGTAGCAGACTGGAATGCTGTGCCATATGTCAAGACTTCACTAAGTCATCGTCAAGCTGATGATACTAGAGTTCATGAGAAAACCGATACTCAACCATAGCAGAATGAACTGGTTATGTGGAAACTTCTTAACCCTAGAAAGGGTAAGGTAAAAAAATCCTTCAAATGCTTGAGGTGAGTCTCTCAGGCTCATTGCACAAATTCAAAAAATTAAGTTGATTAAATATATATATATGCTTGGCGTGATGGAAAAACATTATAGTTTAACACTTTTTATTCAATGCTTAACTCGTACAGAACTATAAAACGTAAATATAACCATTTATACATGAACTAAAACGTAAAATAAAATGAAATAACCTTTTTTTACTATTAATCAAATTAAATATTACTTTTATATGAGTTTATTAATGATATATATATATAATATATATTAGGGTGGTCCTCAAGCATAGGGGGTGATTTTCAAACGTATATTTCTCTTGCTCCCAGGGTCTCAATCTGTGAGGTTATGCATAAAAACACTGTCGTTAAAATGTCATTGAGAAATAATAATATTTACCCTGTGCTCAAGAAGGTTGAAGTTATGCCCCTATGTGGGCCGTTGACACGCCTTGCTGAGAGGGTCGGATTGTGTGTGGTGTTGCTCTCACCGTTGACAGATTAGTGTTTTTTTTTGGCTTGCCTTTAGAATTGGCATTAAACGTTTCCAATGTATCTTCCCCAGGTGTTATTTTGGTGAAATGGCCAGTACACGTTCAAAAGACTTCCTTGTGACGCGTCTCTGCACTCACGGGGAGCAAGCTGCCATCCATCGGCGACGTCCTCAGCCTGACTCTGCACAAGCTGAGCACGAAGGCAGCAACGACGACAAGGGAGGCTGTCACGGCCGTTGCTGATGAAGTCCTTATCTTGTGGACGAAAGCGCGGATTCCAACTATGAGACGAGACCACATCACTGAGAAGCTAGAGAAGTTGTATGGCGAATACAAGCTTCTCAAGAAGAACAAGAATCGACACTCAGATGCCCAGATTGCACGGGAAGCCTCCTTCCAGCAGATGTTCTGCAACCTCTTCAATGTCACCCACGCTGATGCACCGAACATGATGAACATCGAGGAGGACAAGGCCTTCCTGATCGCCCAACGAGAACCCGGCCGCAGGGGTACCATGGGAGGAGCTGATGTGGTCCTGGCTTGCACAGAGCGCAATGTTGCACAGCGGAGGGAGGCTGAACAATGCCGTCGGCGCCGTGCGAATGAAGAAATGGCCACTACTTCTCAAACAGCAGAATTGGCCTCTTCCAGCTCAAGCTCTTCACCCCCCAGCAACTCTCCCACCCGTGGCGCTGTCGGAGGTTGCAGCCCACCCAAGCGCAGTCAGCTGGCGAATATTATTTCACCGGCACTGGCGGCTAGCTTGGACCGCACGAAGCTGACTGACCGCGACGCCGTTTACGTGCTCGGTGAGATGGCTCAGTCCCTTGGCCACAACATTGATGAGTTAAACATCAACCGGTCGTCCATACGGCGCCAGAGGATGGCGCAACGCCAACAAGTTGCCACTCAGCTCAAGGAGCCCTTCCATCGAGAAGCTGCGCTCATTGTTCACTGGGATGGGAAGCTGATGGCAGATCTGTCGTCCAAGGAACAGGTTGATCGACTCCCGATCCTGGTCTCTTGTGGCAGCGAGGTGCAGCTCCTCCAGGTCACCAAGCTCGGTTCCGGTACTGGTGCAAACTGTGCCAAAGCTGTGGTGGAAGCTCTGCGAGACTGGGGATTGGATGACAAAGTTGGTGCCCTCTCATTCGACACTATGGCTTCAAAGAACACAGGTGCATGCATGCTGATCGAGCAGGAACTTGGGAGAAGCCTCCTCTATCTGGCATGTCATCACCATGTCCTGGAGCTTCTTGTTAGTGCGGTTTTCACAGAAGTCCTTGGACCGTTGTTGGCACCCGAGGTTCAGCTCTTCAAGCGATTCAAGGCGCAATGGGAGTTTGTGAACCAAGAAGATTACGACCACGTCATGAGTGATGCCAACGCTCGTCAAATCGTCGAGGAGGATGCAGACTCCATCATCGAGTTCTGCAAGAAGGCCTTGCAGAAAGGTCACCCCTGGGATGATTATTTGAAGCTCTTGGAACTCACCATCATCTTCCTCGGCGGAGTACCCCCCATGGGATTCGGTTCCGAGCACCCGGTGCGATGCACCAGGCCCGCTGGATGTCGAAGGTGTTGTACGCCCTGAAGGTATGGATGTTCCAGCAGCAGTTACGGCTCACAGCCAAGGAAGAGGCTGGAGTTCGGCACCTGAGCGTGTTCGCCATGAAGTTCTACACAAAGGCGTGGATGGAGGCCCCAAACGCGGCAAAGGCCCCCCTGAGAGATCTCTGGCTCCTGCAGGCTCTGGAAAAATACGAAGACAAGGAGGTGGCGAAAGCAGCCAAGTCGAAATTCGCCAACCACCTGTGGTACTTGTCTGAGGAGTTGGTGGCCCTGGCTCTCTTCGACGACGATGTTCCTCCGGAAACGAAGGCGATGACTGCTGCGATGTTGGAGGAGCCAACGGAGGAGGACGACCCGCCCAAGAGAGCGTCGGTCCAGGCGTGCTCTTCCCTGTCATTAGAGACATTCGTGATGGGGAGGACTCGCCAGTTCTTCGACCGACTCCAATTGCGACGTGGATTCCTGGAACAGGATGTGTCGAAATGGCCGGACAGCGAGCAATTCCAAGCGGCTGCCGAGGTGGTCTGGAACCTGTCTGTGACCAACGACCATGCCGAGCGGGCTGTGGCGTTGGCACAAGAATACAACAGGCACCACACGAAGGAGGAGGACCAGCTGCAGTACATGCTCCTGGGTGTTGCAGAGCACCGGAAGAAATTCCTGGATGCTCGGAAGGCCACGCTGCGAACCGGGCGACAATGAGTAGCGTCAGCACCCATAAGACCCCCGCCCCTGAGCGGCTAATACCCTTAAATGGGGGGGACCCGGAGGCTGGTATACCCTATAAACTTCAACCTTCATGAGCACAGGGTAAATATTATTATTTCTCAATGAAATTTTAACGACAGTGTTTTTATGGGTAACCTCACAGATTGAGGCCCTGGGAACTGAATAATTCCAACTTTCGATTTTGAGGACCACACTAATATATATATATATGGGAATGAACTCAGAATGGTTCCCTGAGTTTTTTATGATACACACAGGCCGTGCATGGAACAAGGAACTCTTCTGGGATAATTAAATCCACTATAGTCCGAATAAGTAATGGTAAATGACAAATACCATAGTTTTTCTTTTTCATGATGCAAGCCCGATGTGGGCAACGGGTCTCTCGCAAAGAGGTCCCATAAATATAGCTTCCCTCACCAGCTATCTGCAAAGCAGACAGGATCCAGCTTTGGGACATGGATCTAGGGTTTAAAGCAGCCTAGCCCCACTACATTTAGAACCTCAATATAAGTAAAAGACTCGTTGCATTCACGTTGGATTGAATAAATCAAAGAAAAAGGGGGTCACTATTATATTTTTAGCCAAAACCAAAACTTAAACCTCAACTGGCAGAAGTGAGCGTCCACTTTTCAAGGCACATAACATGTTACCCCTTTTTCTTTGATTTATTCAATCCGACGTGAATGCAACAAGTCTTTTACTTATATTGAGGTTCTAAATGGAGTGGGGCTAGGCTGCTTTAAACCCTAGATCCATGTCCCAAAGCTGGATCCTGTCTGCTTTGCAGATAGCTGGTGAAGGAAGCTATATTTATGGGACCTCTTTGCGAGAGACCCGTTGCCCACGTCGGGCTTGCATCATGAAAAAGAAAAACTATGGTATTTGTCATTTACCATTACTTATTCGGACTATAGTCGATTTAATTATCCCAGAAGATTTCCTTGTTCCATGCACAGTCTGTGTGTATCATATATATATATTATATATATATATATATATATATATATATATATATATATATATATATATATATATATTATTTATTTCAAAGGATGCATATTTCTTGTTCTTACAAAACTACTTTTACTTGTCGCATTCTATGCATTTTCTTTTGCATACAGAATGCTCAGAACATACGTTTTTGTTGCATAAATCACATGCTTGCTTTTGCATTCTGCTTTTTTTGGACTCGCATAAATAACATCTCTTCCTCTTAGCTCCAGTAGATGAACTTGTTGATGGTGACTCCCCATATAACCTAAAGTTTTGTCCATTGTGTTCTGTACATTACGTTGAAGTCCCATTCGGGACCTTTTACTTATCTGTGGTTGAATGAGGCTTTCTGATAATTCAATAAGAAATGTCTGTCTTCGTGTTTTTTCTGCACTTTTATGCCATAGAGGATTTTTGTTTGTCCAAACAACAAATGTTGCCACAGCAGAGACATCCAATAAATTCATGAAAAAAGCAGCCAGCCATCTATTTGTTTTTCGTTTGCATGAATATGTATGAAGAAGCTGGTTGAGTGTGTCTACTCCACCCTTCGTAGCATTATAGTACAATATAATTTAAGGCTTGTTCGCTTCGTCTACCACAATATGATCTGAATGGTGCATACTAGATAGTAATATAACAGATTTTTTAGGTATTGGCACATATGACACAAGAGTAAAATTATTACTAAACCCAAATATTGAAGATTCAGATCATTTGTCTTTCTTGGGCTGAAATTCTGCAGGAACAAATCTCTTATTCTTACGAATGGTTCCAACGATAGTCATACCGTGCCTTAGTAGGTGTTTTGCTAAGCCTAAGTCTATGAAAAAATTATCACAGGTAACATTTCTGTTTGTGTGATAGCCTCACATAAGTTACTGACAACTGATGTCCCTAATCCTGATGCTTTTGTTTTTCTTTCTTTACCTAGATATGGTATACCTTTGAGCGGATAAAAGGTTTTTGAATCACATACATACCAGATCTTCAATCCATATTTATCAGGCTTTGAACTCTGTACTGACGGAAGCTGCATCTACCACGAAACGGAAGTAACTGCTCATCCACTGTTACATTTGCTCCTGGAAGATAGCTTTTGGTCAAATTATTGTTGACTTTTTCCCATATATCCCTTATTGGGGCTAATTTGTCTTTTTCTCGGCGATGTGATCTGGTAGATTTGTCATCAAATCGTATTTTTGCAATTATTTCCTTGAATTGATCTTGGCCCATAGTAGCTCTAAAAATAGGTGGTCCATACTTTTTATCCCAAAGAGCACTTATATGTAGGTGGTTTGATTTCAAGTGTCCAGCTGTGCTATTGTTTTATTCGGACTAAGTATTACCTTATTAGTGGGTGATTTTATTACATTGTGGGATCTAGTTTTGGATGATGGTGGAGGAATTTTACTCCATTCATCACCATCCTTGCTGATATATTTTGCACATGAGACACTTTGGATTTCTTCATTTTCACTTTCGCTCTCCGTAACTGCATTATCACATTCACTTGCCACACTTACATTGTCAATTTCACTTTCATTATCACTTGGGTTGTATTCACTTTCATCAGAATTACTTGGCATAGTGTCTTCATTTAGCAAGCATAATTCAATATTTGTCAGATATTCGTGGCATTCTTATTTCTACAGTATATTTGACATGACAAGTAACCGACCAGTTCAATATCTTATCAATGACTAACCGACCATGTGTGTCCCAATTCTGTAAAAAAAAAGAATAATAAAACAAAATAACCAATCAGAGCCCATCTAACAAATGGCGTGATTTAAGACACGCCCATTAGCAGATATATACTCGCTGGGCATTGAAGAGAACAGAAATGTAAGATAAAATGAATGAGAGTCTAACAGACTCACGTTACGCTTTTATGCAAATACTTTCTTTTTTTATTTTTATCACTAAAATTATTATATGTAGAAAACACTATCGTTAGTAAACATACTTAACTGTAAATAAGGAAGGAATACTAAAACGCTTAGCTAAAATTAAAAATAATAAGTCACGATTTTGCTTAAAACATCATAAATGAGCCTATCAGGCTCACCTTACGCTTTCTAGGGTTAAATGAGACAGCATGATTAAGAAGGTAAATTTATATCTAATTTTTTTTTCATTTTTTCAGGATTTTATAGAAAAATATAGGTAGTATCACAAGCAGTGGTTATTTCAATATTTATTTATTTTTTTATGAAAAATTAATTTATTTTTAGATAATTATGTCATTAGTGAGTATAAAGAATTCATGTTAAATAATTTCTGCCAAAATGTTATAAAATGCTGTTTGGAAAAGCTAAAATGCATTGGCTTCTGGGACTCCACCCCGGACCCCGCTGGGAGAGCTACCACTCACCCCAGACCCCCTAGCTTAATGACTCGCTTCATTGGCACTCACCAATTTACACCCCTATCTCTATCAGAACCAGTTGTTAAGAAATTGGCAGCACACCCCTGCATATATAACCTTTGTTAGACTCCCCTTGCTCATACTCATAGACTGGACCTGCAAAGTCTACTCCCACTACATCAAATGGGGAAGTATATAGACACCATTCTCTTGGAAGTGGAGCCACCTTCTCATGATAAGGCTTTGTACTCCAACGCTTGCAAACCACACATCTATGCAAGACCTTTTTTTACTACTTGGGTAATTCCAGGACAAATAGACAAATGAAAGTGCCAAATGTACATTCCACCATCTCCAAAATTCATGAAACTTGGTATGAGGGTTGGTTTTGGTCCAAATTACAAAAATCTGAATTTTTTTGAAAATTGGTCAAGTTGGTCAAATTTTATGGCTTGACCAAATTTTGGTCAAATGAAAAAACCAACAATTTTCAAATGTAAATATCTCAGCTGCTAATTGTGGTATGTATCATTTTTTTAGGGTAACAAAAATAAAATTATGATTTTTTTGGAAAAAATGTCAATTTTTTTTTTTTTGTGATTTGGCACCGAAGATATCATTTTTCGAAAAAAAGACCAAGAATAAAAAATGTTTATTTGATGTATGTACAACATAATAAGTAATAAAAAGTCAGCTTATAGTTTATTATAAGGCTCAAAACTGAGTTTGAAATTAAGTAATAAAATTTTTTTCAGACAATGAAGATTTATTACAGACTTGTTGGTCCAAAAGAAGACAATTTTCAAATCTCATAAAAAATACATGTAGATAAACCAAAAGAGAAAAAATCTTTTAAAATATATGTACAATGTACATACATAACCTCTCTTATATTTAGGGACAGAATATAGTGACAATAATAATGTTTAATTTATAAAACGCTTATCAGAGTATAAAATACTCTTCCTAATACTACACATACACAAGTCTTTGAGAATGAATTAAGAGACAGTATTCTCATCCAGTGAATCCAAATTTTAGACAATTTGAAAAGATTTTTATAACTATTAAGTAGATACACAAATCTTAGATAAAAATTTTAGAAATATTATATAGACAATCTTAAATAGTATACATTCGATAGAATTTATTTTATCTTCTTTGAAAAGTTATTTAATTCTTGAAGCAGAAAAATGTATTGTATTCTTGTTCCTCCTCGTAAACTTGCTTCAATACTACCAAATATATTTTCTGTTGGAACGTGACAAACATCATCTTGCGCAGGAAAAATGTATGAGGGACATACGCCTGAAGGATGGAGAAATTTTAGCAGAAAATCATCATATTCACAGTCAAAGGACTGGACTAATCCGAGCCATAGTTTATTTTCATACATACAACCCACAAAAGAGTCTGTTTCAATTTCGCGTTGAGAGACAGTATTATGTTCTTGATCCGAAGCAGAAACTCTAATGAGCTCTCTTATTTCGACTGACTGTGCACTCTGAGAGAGTGGATAAACCTTCAACAAATTCTTGGAAATTGGGACGAAGCGATGTAATTGTTGAGTACCTTTGATAGAAGTAATAGGTTCACTCAGACGTTTTTGCAAAGAAAGCTCTACATCTACAACTTCTGCCTCAGAGACGTAAGAAGTCAATAGCGGTTAGGAATTCTTGAGAGCAGAAATTGTAGAAGTCCTCAGCTGTTAAGATTTGATGGTCAAGAGGCCATTGTAAGCTTTCTCTGGCGACTGCTCTTTTTACCATTCCGCCAATACCGTCGCAGGCATTCTTCCCATGGGATGTCACGAAAAAATTCCACTCAGCATGAATTTTGAAGTCTTTGAAATGATGGCATAAATTTAGAAAATTTGTTTTATTCTTATACTGAGCTGCGCATCCATCTGTGAAATAATGAATTTTAGTTAGGTTTGAATTTTGTTGTTGGATGCACAGGATTAATTTTTTGAGAAAACTATGAACCAGAATTATATCATGCCTGCGACGGTTTGAAACGAAGCAGTAACTTTTGCAAATTAGTTTTCCTGCATTGTTTTTGGAATAATAAACGAATGGGTGCACTGTACATTGCGAGTTCTCCCAATGAAACCCCTGGGCACAATCTTGTACGATGAATGAGAAGTTTTCCGCGAAATCGCCCACCAAAACACCTTCATTTTCGGGCAGAGTTTCTTTTAGATTTTTTAAGTAACTCGACTGACATTTATTCGTGAAGTGGTGTCTTGTCAGTTGTGCAATTTTTTTGGTGAGCAATTCCACATATTCCTCTGGAGTTTCGGTGATATCTTTTAGCATACAGTGATCGACGGACACCCATTGTTTATATTTTATCTCTTCCATCGCCATGAAGTCCAAACTTTCCAAATAATTTTTGATTCTGACCTCTCGCGGGCATCTTTTGCATCGGTGCATCATACAATCTTCATTGTCCATGCCGCAGATGGATAAAGACATTAATATTTTGTAGTCTAAATCTTTAATGCCTAATGCTGATATTTGTAGTTTCAGATTTTGTTGATGCTTACATACGCAGACACTGAGTTCTGCTTTGTCCCACAAGCACGCACCACAATGGTCGAAGATGAGCAAAGGTACTAAAGCCTATTTTGGGATTTTCATCATTTTTTGCATATTCAGGATATAACTCTTTCAAGTTACACAATACCAGTCTTTTTTGTTTTTTATTTTTTCACCCTCTTCATTTATTGCAAACTTATAATCTTTGATTCCCAGGCACATCCTACTATATTCGTCATTTTCATAAAACTCCTGAATGATTTTTTTCATTTCAGCTGTGATGACCTTCCCTTTCGTCATGTTTGGAATGTTAGGAAGAATCCCAAACTGTTTTTGAAGATTGCGGCTCTTACGCACCATATACTTTGTTGCTCCAAAGAAGTCAGCAGTTTTTTCAATGGGATAGGGATACAATGATAGTATTTGTAACCTAAGATTGCGATCGTTACTTGCTTGAAATTTCTCCTTTAATTCTTCCATAACCTTTTGATACCTGAAATAAAGTGTATTTGACATTAAGTTTAATTAGTATATTTTTAATTAAACTTTTCATAAAATATATGTACCATATATGTATTATATTGTCCGATTATAAAAATGTAAACAGATAAAACTTAATTTAGTATATACTTCGATGACTGTATTAAATTTAATTTAAAATGTCAAATTTCAATAACTATGTCCGAAAAGTAGTCTTGCCTCTCTAAATCATCTTCCAAACAACTTTTTTGGATGGACCAGCTTCAGAATAGTCAATAGGAGCCCCATAAGCAGCTTCAAAACTTCGTTTAACCTTTTCCATTGTCGATCTGAATTTCGTAGAAGCCTTTATCTGTTTTTGTCCCGGCTTCAATCCAGCTGTAAAACAAATTCATAAATTTAGGTTGCGTGAAATAATCAAATATCAAATATTTTGTATATATGTATTCAAGTGCTGATGCTAATATTTAAAAACAGAAAACTACGAATTTGGCATTAAGAAACAAATGTCCTGAACGGAGTCTCTATTGTTTTATTACCTGTTTTAATACGGCTTTCATCAAATAAAGGTAAAATATTGTCACTGAGCAAATTTTTATTGAATTGCCTGTCTTGAACGACAAATTCTTCCAATGGTGGTGGATTTGTGGAATCGCTACTACTTCGCTCCATACATTCGTTAAGTATGTCTGGCTCAGGTATTGGTGCAGGTTCCGGCTCTCTGGATGAACGTTGAATATGTTCTAATACAATTGGCTTCTTTTTAATTGTGACATAGCAATTGCTGCATTGTAATTGATTTTCTTCCAAAATTCCATAGCTTGCAGCTACCATGGCAGAGTTTACTTTTTTGATGTTACAGAAAATTCTTCTTGAGTGTTTTTTCATAGGATCGCTACAAAATTTTGTGTTTTGAGGCATTTTAAGGGTTAGGTAAATTTACGTATACTAGAAAATTAGGTATATACTGAAAATCTGGAAAGCAAGATAAGCCGACTTTTTATTACTTATTATGGTGTACATACATCAAATAAACATTTTTTATTCCTTGTCTTTTTTTTGAAAAATGATATCTTCGCTGCCAAAAAAAAAAAAAAAAAAAAAAATCATAATTTTATTTTTGTTACCCTAAAAAAATGATACATATTTAGAAACTACAGTTAATTTTACATATTTTATCATTTAAGACACTACACTACCACAATTAGGAGCTGAGATATTTACGTTTGAAAATTATTGGTTTTTTCATTTCACCAAAATTTGGTCAAGCCATAAAATTTTACCAACTTGACCAATTTTCAAAAAAATTCAGAAATTTGTAATTTGGACCTAAACCAACCCTCACACCAAGTTTCATGAATTTTGAAGAGGTTACCGTGTACTTCATTTGTCTATTTCTCATAGAATTACCCACTTGTCTAATTTTGGGAATCCAAAACTGTTGTCTGATCTCTATTATCACTTCTCTAACTCCAGTATCAAAAGTTCCACAAAGTGCCCCCCAGAAGGTAGCAAAATTGAATGTCTTTTCTCCTCTGGAAGCCCAGAAAACTGTAGTCTACCTCCTACTCTCAATAACTCCTGATCCGAAAACACATCCAAACCTTTGAGAGCAGAATGTGTTGGTAGAACCTGTAATGGACTGCTGGTGAGCAATTTTTTCCTTCTGCACATATACCACCCAGTAGTGCCTGGCTTGCTGAATCTCCTTACTATTCAGAATTCCTTTCTTTCTTGTTTCTCCCTTAATGTTGTCTGTAAATCTATATATCCATGCTGTCACTTTTAACAACCTTTTCAGACTGCTAATGTCCTCAAGCCTCAATATGGAGTCCTGCTGCATAACTTGACAACTGTTCACAGTGCAGTTGACAGAAAAGTTCAAATTATTTATTACTGAAACCAGGAGTGTGGTGTTGAAAAATTTTTCCAAGGCTGCAGTTGAGATTGATCCTGCATTTTGGAATTGTTTTTTGACTGGTATAAGATCACTCCAGTGTTACCTGTACTTGTTTGTACAGGCCTAGCTTAACCACAAGGTAAGAATCCCACTTGACCTAACCTGAGTAACTATTTTGATATAACTTGATAACTAGTATAAAAGTCGGTGAGTCAACAAAATAAGAACATAAGAAATTTTTATAGTGGGCACACTAGGGGCCACTTCGGCCCATCGAGGTGGCTCCACTATGTAAAAACTGCCTGTACATTGGCAATAACCAATTTTTACAAAACTAATTAAGTATCAATTTAAAACTAATTAATTATCAATTTAAAACTAAAGATAGAATCTCTGGATCCAGAAGATCAAAGTCATAATAGGCTACTATCCACAAATATGTTACACACTATATCTATTTATAACTGACATGCAAATATATCAGATCCAAAGAATCCAGTCAATTTCATTATGTACCCATCAATACCAGTACCATGCCAACCAAAAATAAGTCACAGTCCATATCAATTGCGGACCAAGTCACAATTTACATCCATATACATTACAATATATATACTTAGGAGGAAAAGTGTAGGTGTGGCTGTAAAGACTGTACAGTAATGTAGAAATGTGTGTGCACCCATTTTGGGTCTCCCATTTAAAGGTGTTTGTGGGGCAAGTGAAGATCATGAGTTTTTCAATACCTCACAGTACTATGGGGGGCACCGCTCGGCAGAGGAATCTCTAAATAGGGTGTGTAAGGACAGAGAGTATCCCCTAACCCAAGATGCTGCCTCCCTATATCCCACAACACCTATGTTGAGCTGTGGGATCTATCACCCAAATGCACATAATATATATGAAATAAACTAGTACCATTCATGCAATAAAAATGGGCTTAATAAACACCATCACCAGATGTCCCTTGCAGACATCAAACTATCCAACCTTCTTTTGAAAGAATCAAGCGTATCTGAAGTCACCATTTCTTCTGTCAGACTGTTCCAAAACTTAATTACTCTGTTTGTAAAACTATGTTTTCTTAAATTTGTTCTACATCTTGGCTTAAATAATTTCATACTATGACCTCTAGTCTGATTATTGTGATCTTTAATGAAAAGAGACTCAAAATCTATCTTATCCAACCCTTTTATCATTTTATACACCTCTATCATATCACCCCTTAACCACCTCCTTTTTAATGAGAACATGCTTAGATACGCCAGTCTTTCCTTATATGTCAATTGTCTTAGAGATGGGATCATTCTTGTTGCTCGTTTCTGTACTTTTTCCAGTTTTTCAATATCTTGTATCAAATAGGGACTATTAAATTGAATGCAGTATTCGAGGAGGGGTCTCACATATGAAATGTACAGTTGCTTTATAATATTGGGTGATTTGTATTCAATGTGTCTCTGCATGAGATTGAGTCTAGCATTTGCTTTATTTCTGATTACCATACAGTGATTTGAGGGTTTAAGTTCATTTGTCACAGTGACACCCAAGTCTTTCTCTTTATCATCATTTTTAATCCAAATTCCATTCATATTGTATTCAAATTCTGGATTTTTTGGCCCAATATGCATAACCTTGCACTTATCAACATTAAATTTCATCTCCCACTTATCTGCCCAGGCTGTTACTCTGTCTAAGTCTTTTTTTATTGTCATTGCTCCTGCTACTGACTTAACATTATGGCCTAATTTTGTATCATCAGCAAATTTTGAGGTTTTACATGATAGGCCCTTCTCTAGATCATTTATATAGACAACAAAAAGCAGAGGTCCCAGAACAGACCCCTGTGGGCAATGTTCCCTCTAAGGTGTGTGCGTGTGCGTGCGCATATGCGTTGTGAAACCAGCGCACACAACAAAATAAAATGCGCACAGGCTCAAGCGTATCATGAGTCACGACAGAAAATGAAGTAATTTCAAAAATATACCATCACACAAGGTCTGACCATTTGCATCAACATACTCTATAGTCGCTCCTTTAAGTATTTACCCCTTCCACCCGACTTCGCCAACAGTCCGCGCAATTACGCAATACGGACTTTTTTTACTCTATGCACTTGCATTTTTTTTCTTTTATACATTAACGCATTGAATATAAACCTTATTTCTTATTTTTGCATAAAAACGAAAAGTAATTCTCTCTTAATTCATAAAAAATAAAATTATTTTTTATTTTATTCCTATTTTGTGAATGGATAAAATCATGTATTGATCTTGATAGTCTATTTTAAATTGTTAAATGTTAAAAATTGTTTGAGAAATGATAACTAAAATAGCCATTTTCAATTAATGTTATTTTTATTTTATTTCTTTATTTTGTTGAATTTTATTTTACTATTTTTTATTTTATTCATATTTTTAGAATAGATAAAATGTTTTCTTTTTTACGAATATATAATATCTTAAACAATTTTTTAATATCCATTCAATAGTATCGTAATGATCGAGCTATCACCTTATGGAAATAATATTTATTAAGTATTTAATATTTATATATATATATATATATATATATATATTTATTTCATTTTGAAGATAATAGCTCTCAGAAAAGTTTGCGCAAGGAAAATTTCTTGCGCACAAGGACTAAAAAAAATTAGAGGGAACATTGCCTGTGGGACTCCGCTCAATACGGGTCTCCAAGTAGACTTATTTCCATTTAGATGAACTCTGGCTGAGAAATAGAAAACATTCTTCTATCCAATCAGCTATATGACCTCTTATACCATGGGCTCTAACTTTTACCAACAATCTTGCATGAGGAACAGTATCAAATGCCTTTGCAAAATCTAAGTATACTATATCTACTGGCTCTTTATTGTCCAAATGCAATAGGACTCCATCATAAAATTCAATCAAGTTGGATAGACAGGACCAACCATTTTGAAAGCCATGCTGGCTATCATTTATAAGGTTGCACTCTTCAAGGAACTCAGTAACTTTACCTCTAATGATACTTTTGAGTAATTTGCAAATAATGGAGGTGAGGCTGATGGGTCTGTAGTTTTTTGCCAAGTTTCTATTTCCTTTTTTAAAGATTGGAGCCACATTTGCTTTCTTCCAATCCTCTGGAATTTCAGTACATATCAATGATTTATTAAAAATAATTTCTAGTGCCTGTGCTATATTCTTTTTGGCCCTGGAGATTTTTCCATTTTTAATTTATCTATTGCTTTTAAGATATCTAGTTTTGTTACCCTTAATTCATTTATTTCTCTATCTTGTCCTGGTAGTATAAGATCAGGAATATTATTTAAATTTTCATTTGTGAATACTGATGAGAAGTATTTGTTTAGTTCTTCAGTTATTTCAAGATCATCATCTATAGTTTTATCATCTATATGGAGGGGGCCAATTTTCTTTTTCACTCTACTTTTCAAATTGAAGTGACTGAAAAACTTCTTAGGATTGTTTTTTGAATTCTTGGCTAGGCTTTTTTCCAGGTCACGTTTGCTATCTCTGATTACTTTCTTGCAAATGCTTCTTTTACTTTTATATATTTCGGAGTCTGTGCCATTTTTAGTTCTTTTGAATTTATGAAATGCTTTTGTTTTTTCTCTGATTGCTCTTTTTACATTGCAGTTTATCCAAGGTTGTTTTTTATTTTTTCCAGTTCTGATTTTACACTGTGGGATATGCTTCCTTTGTATGTTCATTATTATACTTTTAAATTTTTCCCACATACTAGTTACTGTCTGTTCAGGCTGTAGAATATCTGTCCAATTTATTAGACACAGATCATTTACTAGTCCATTTATATTTCCTCTTTTAAAATCTGGGACTTCTACTTTATTTTCACTAGGTCTTAAATTACAAACAATATTAAACCGAAGGATACAATGATCACCTGAACCTAGTGTTTCTGAAACCAAGATATCCTGGAAGGTATCTGGATTATTTGTTAGAATTAAATCTAGAATGGCATCGGCCCTGGTTGGCTCCTTTACTAACTGGGTTAAACCATTCTCAATTATACAGTCTAAGAATCTCTCATTACTTTCTGGTGTTTGTAATATTTCCCAGTCTATATGCCTATAATTGAAATCTCCAACAATAATAATATTGCTTGTCATTGCTTTATTTATTTCATCAATAAGTTGATTTTCTACATACTTATTTTCTTCTCTACTTTTGGGGATTCCTCCAACTGAACATCCTTCAGGTGGTCTATAAATACCCCTATCCTGATTTTCCTGGTATTTTTATGCCCAATATCTATCCATACAGATTCAACTATTTCCTCTTTAACGGAGGTAACTTCAACTGGATTCAGATTTGTCTTGGCATAAATAAATACTCCGCCACCCTCTGAATATTTACGTTCATAATAAAAAAGTTCAAAGCCATCAATTTCATAAGTAATGGTATTATCTTTCACTAAATAGACTATTTGGTATCATACTGAATTTTGTCCAAGTTTCAGTGACAATCATAACATCAGGATTTTCAATACCTATGTATGCCTTGAATTCATTTATTTTATCTCGGATACTTGCATTTACATAGAAAAATGACAAAGAACCCTTGGAATATTTTGCTTGTAATTTAGTCTGGTTCTTGTTCTGTGATGGTATATTATTTGCATCTCTTTTACTTTCTTTGTTGACCTTTTTCTTTTGAGTTTTGATTATATTTTTTATTAGTTTATTGTTATCAAGAGTATTGGTATTTGTACTAATTTGGCCTATTCCTTTAGTTTTTAGTCAATTATATGATACAATCTTTGATAGTAAATCAGTTCCTTTACTATTAAGGTGAATTCCATCTCTGTTATAGAACTCTCTTTTTTTGTGAAATTTATTCCACAGTTTGATATATGTAATTTCCATGCTCCGACATAGTGTCTTAAGCCTACTATTTATATATAATGCTTGTGAGTACCACTTATTATTCTCATGTATCCTGGGAATTATACCTGTGATAGATGTTTTAAGGTTAGGTCTCCATTCCTTTAACTTTGTTAATAGCTGTTTATATGACTCCATGATTTCTTCGGAGTGCTTACCCTTTATATCATTTCCACCTACATGTATAACCATATTCTTTGGTACAGTTAGGTCAATACCAGATCCTTTTTCTATAATTTTATTACTAATTCTATTTATCCCTGCACCTGGATAACAGTAAGCTAAGCTACCTCTAGGTAATTTAGATCCTAGGCCCCTCACTTGAGTGTCACCTATAATGGATGCTGGTTCAAACACACCTATAGCTTTAGAGTGCCTGGGTTTATACGAGTCTGGATTATTATTGCTAACATTTTGTTTTATGGGCCTACTTTCTTCAGCTTTCTCATCTTGATCCTGGACCAGCGAGAAAGTATGAAACTGATTGGTTAGTTCTATAAGGACACTTTTCCTCGGCTCTTGAATTCTAGCTTTCCAGGTTTTCCTAGGTTTTGTCCACTCATCATTTTCAGAAATCTTTAAACCTAGGATCTAACTTAGCAACATAGCCTACCCTACAAAAATGGGTTTTGACAGTGACTGTAGAGTTTGTAAAAAGGAAGTTAAGAGTAAAGATAGAGCAATTGCATGTGATAGATGTGATGACTGGTATCACGTAAGCTGCAAAGGCTTTACAAATGATATATATATAAAGGTATAAATGCTGCTTCTCAGTTTAATGTCAACTTGATGTAGTTTTGTGACAAGTGTAGTAGGTACTGTAATAAAAAATTTTAATAAGCCCAGAGGGTCTATTAGTGGGGGAGAGGCCAGACCAACTTATAGAGATATTGCAGTTCAAGTTTGGCCTAGGCCTGGGCCTAATACTATAAATGAGGCTGAAACTCAGAAATAGCCTGAACCCAATGTTTTAGTTGGGCCTAGGTCAACACAAAATAGGCCAAATGAGTGGGAAAAGCCAAAGAAAACCTGGAAACCCAGGATTTTAAAACCGAATGAAAGTGTTTTAATAGAATTAACAAATAGATTTCATTCATTTTCTATAAATGATGAAAAAAATAATCAATATAGGGAAACTCACTTCAGTAGTAGTAAAAGTTTCAAGTTAAACCCAAGCAATGTAGGAAAAGTTTCTGTAATTGGAGATTCCCAAGTCAGAGGCCTAGGAACTATGTTACCAAAAGGAAGCATAGTTTATTGCTATCCTGGTGCAACCATTGATTGGGTAAAGTCAAAAATCAGTAAAAAAAACTTCAGGTAGTGATTTAGTTTCTCTAAAAAATGTCATTATTCATGCTGAAGGTAATGATGTAATGCTTAAGCCATAAGAACATAAGAAATTTTTATAGTGGGCACACTAGGGGCCACTTCGGCCCATCGAGGTGGCCCCACTATGCAAAAACTACCTGCACATTGGCAATAACCAATTTTTACAAAACCAATTAAGTATAAATTTAAAACTAATTAATTATCAATTTCAAACTAAAGATAGAATCTCTGGATCCAGAAGATCAAAGTCATAATAGGCTACTATCCACAAATATGTTACACACTATATCTATTTATAACTGACATGCAAATATATCAGATCCAAAGAATCCAGTCAATTTCATTATAGTACCCTCAATACCAGTACCGTGCCAACCAAAATTAAGTCACGGTCCATATTCAATTGCGGACCAAGTCACAATTTACATCCATATACATTACAATATATATATATGGAGGAAAAGTGTAGGTGTGGCTGTAAAGACTGTACAGTAATGTAGAAATGTGTGTGCACCCATTTTGTGTCTCCCATTTAAAGGTGTTTGTGGGGCAAGATGAAATCTTAAAAAGCTATAATGAAATCTTGGTAAAATTAAAAGAAGGTAGGCATAAGTCATTTATTACAGGTATTATTCCAAGGATGAGTGAAAGTAATAGATGGTTCTCTATGGCTTTTAGCATAAATAATAGACTCAACAAACTCTGTAAACAAGTAGGTGTAACATATATTGATCTATGGAACAAATTTTATTGGAAAAGAGAATTGTATAATAAAGATGGGGTTCATCTTAATACAAGAGTAAGGATGTACTCTGTAAAATTTTATTACTGGAAATCCAAAATGAAAACGTAAAAAACCTGGGTATGTCCCATTGACTAACAAATGGTACTTCACTGAATAAAATCTCAAAATAATAATGACAACTGTCAGAAACAAATAAATGGAGTAAAAATTTAAAATAAAATTAAAGATGGCAAAGACCAAAGACAGCTGATAATAGATCCAAAATTAAATAAAATGTTGCAGGTTCTCTTTCATTATTTTATGTAAATGCAAGAAGCATCAGAGATAAGATAGATGAATTTAAAACCTATGTTGAAATTGAAAAACCAGATATCATGATCATAACTGAGACATTGACAAAATTTAGCAGTGTACCAAATAATCAATTAAGTGAGCGAGATAATATTATTACCTATGAATTAAATGGCTATGAACTCTTTTATTATGAGCATAAACATTTTGAAGGTGGTGGAGTATTTATTTATGCAAAGTCAAATTTGTCTCCAATAGAGATAAATTCAATAAAAGAAAGTGAAATAGTTGAGTCAGCATGGATAGAAATCAGAAATAAAAATGGTAAAAAAATTAAAATAGGTGGTATATATATAGGCCACCAGAAGGATGTTCAATTAGAGGAATCGCCAAAACAAGACAGGAGAATCGATATGTAGAAAATGAAATTATTAAGGAAATAAATAAGGTAGGTTCAAATGATGTAATTATTTTTGGAGATTTTAACTATAGATATATAAATTGGGTAACATTACAATCACCTGAAAGTAACGAGAACTTCCTTGATTGTACTGTAGAAAATGGTCTAAATCTATTAATTAAAGAACCAACCAGAGAGAATGTGATTTTAGATTTATTAACAACAAATATTGCTAATTCTACATATAACATATCAATCTTTGAAACACTGGGTTCAAGTGATCATTTTATAAGATTCAAGGTGAAATTTGACTCAAAGTATACTAAAATGCAGCTGAAATTCCTGACTTTAAAAATGGAAATACGAGTGAACTAGTTAATGAGTTAAACTGTATAAATTGGGCAGAGATTTTTGAGCTTCAATCAAAATATATATTCAATCAAAGTAAATCTACACACTATGTATGGGAAAAGTTAAAAAATAAAATAAAAGATGTTCAAAGTAAATATATTCCTCAGCATAAAATAAGAATCAGAAATAACAGAGAACCCTGGATAAATCTGCCTATTAAGAAAGGAATAAGAGAAGAGAAAGGCCTTCAGCAAATTTAAGAGAACTCAAAATGAAAGGGACCTTGAAATCTATAAAAAGACAAGAAAGCAAGAAACTTATGAGATAGTAAACGCAAATTAGAGAGGAACTTAGCCAAAAATTGTAAAGGAAATCCCCAAAAGTTCTTTAGTCATTTCAACTTGAAAAATAAATCTAATAAAAAAATTGGACCCCTTCATGCTGACAACAAAATTATTGAAGATGATTTTGAAATTGTTGAGGAGCTAAATAGATAGTATTTCTGCTCAGTATTTACAAAGGAAATTGTAAATAAAATTCCAGATTTTACATTA
Organism: Bathynomus jamesi; assembly: GCA_023014485.1. Classification (NCBI taxonomy): domain Eukaryota; kingdom Metazoa; phylum Arthropoda; class Malacostraca; order Isopoda; family Cirolanidae; genus Bathynomus; species Bathynomus jamesi. Next base: position 129,860 of record JAJOZX010008265.1, on the reverse strand, counting down.
GTAACACGAGAGAGAGAGAAATCATATATATTTTGAGGAAGCGGATATTTTGAGAGCAACTGACAGGCTAAACATAGATAATAGGGTGTGTCAATTTTGTCAACTTTTTCAAATCAATTTTGGTAAAATTTGGTAGTGAAAATATAGTGTCTTTTCATGTCAAAACTTGAAATTGGCCAACCAAAATTAAATAAAATAACCCTTACCTAGATCAATTTTACCTTAAAGTTTCAGAAATTGACTCTTTTACTAAATAATAGGACATAAATTGATTAACTATTCATCTGTCACAGAATTATCCCACTGGTGGCTTGCTGTTATTGCTCTTGTACCTACTTCATAGTTATTCTACTAGACCAGTGGTTCCCAACCTTTTCACCACAAAGGACCCCTTTTATTTTTATTTTTTTCCCCACGGACCCCATGTTTTTGAAAGATTCCATCTACCAAACAAACTGTTTTTATTAACTAATAATTAACTCGTTTTCTCATTTTTCACTATCAAATAAAGGACATATAAGAGAGTATGCAATTAAAATACAGCGTATTAAAAAAAGTAGTAATAATTCCAGCCAAGAGCAAGGAAACTTGAAATTTTAGCCTGAGCGCCCTTATCGTGGGTAAATGTATGATTTCTATTGGAGCCTCTCGAAATATTGAAAGCTCACAGACCCCCAGTACTACCTTCGCAGACCCCCAGGGGTCCGGGGACCCCAGGTTGGGAACCACTGTACTAGACGAATACTACAGTTTAACTAAGTATGGATTACTGATTATTACAATTATTTATTATTATCATATTCTTCTGTCTAATTATGTTGTAATCCCATGAAATATTTTTTTATTGAATTTTAGAACATTGAATGACTAAACTTTGAAACATCATAATTGATATAAAATACTTAAATGTTTTTCTTTCTTTTCAGATATTCCTAAGATGCCAAAATTGAGGACAAGAGGTCAGTCATCATGCCACTTGAGCCTGTTAGTCAGTACAGGCAAGGAGCTTCCCATATCAGAACTACCAACAGTGCGAGACATGCTGAGACTAGGGTTACTCCTTCATGAACAAAATACAAAGGATAGAAGGAACTACACAGAGAAAGAGCTCATAAGGGACATGATTCCCCCTCTTCTGCATCAGTGGAAAAAGGCTAATGTGTTATTCAAACCACCTGTACTCAATCAGTATAGAACTATTGAGCTAAAATTAACAAAGCTGTGGCACAAAGCAGTTGAGACATCACTTGGTAAAGGAAAACTAGCAAAGAAAAATACATTTCTGCACACACTTGATACTCTTCTTGACATTCTTAACTGCCAGTGTCCCATAGAGTTGTGTTCTGAAGCCAATTGTTCTCCCTCATGCAGAAGAGAACCTCACCCTCACATTGATTGTCGCTGTCCTCGTGAGAAGAAGATCCCTGTTTTGGAGCTGGCTTTCATAAAGGCACAGAGAACAAAGGCAGGAGGCCAAGGAAGTATGCAGATTGGTTCGGCAGATTATTCAGAAACCAAAAAACAGATTATTGCTAAGAAAAAAGAGAAAATCCAAGAGAGGGAAGAAAGGAAGAAAAAGAAGAGTGAAGAAGCCACCCAAAGAGATGAAGAGCTCTATCAAGAGGTTTCTCACTTCTTTGAAAGCTCTTCAGATGAACAGAAAGAAGCAACATCAGATGATAGCTCCAAAATGCCATCTGAACCTTCGCCAAAGAGAATGAAATACAACACTAAAGACATCTCAAACATTGCCTTTGCCAGTATTTGCCACCATACGGGGCTACGAGAGACTGCAGAGATTGCCACTGCCGCTTGGATAGATGTAGGTCTCATCAGCCGAGAGGATACATCCTTAGTGATAGATCATAATAAGATAAGAAGAGCACAAGAAAAAATAATGAAAGAAATATCTGATCAGCATGAAAAAGACTTGAAGGAGGAAGGTCTCTCTTGCCTTTTGTTTGATGGAAGAAGAGATGACACAAAAGTTCTCCTAGAGGTAGAGGGAATGGACAGAAAGTTTCCCAGTCTCATCAAAGAAGAACACTACTCTGTGTGTTCCGAACCTGGTGGCCACTATTTGTTTCACTTTGTTCCTGAAGCAGAAGTAGAAAGCAAGAAACATGCAGAGGCAATTGCTGATCAAATAATATGTTGGCTTCAAGAAAGAAGACTTGACAGTTCACTGCAGGCCGTTGGTGGAGACTCAACTGCGGTGAACACTGGATGGCAGGGCAGTGTTATGATGCATTTAGAGAAAAAACTTGGAAGAAGGCTTGTTTGGATTGTATGTGATTTGCACACAGGGGAACTACCTCTTCGTCGTCTCATCCAGGAACTTGATGGTCCTACAAAGAGCAACAACAAGTGGTCAGGCCCCCTTGGCAACATGCTAGTTGAAGCAATGGAATTAGAAATAAATACAAAATTTCCAAAGGTCGAAGTAGGCCCTCCCTTTCCAGTGTTGTCTGAAGAAGTTATGAAAGACCTCAGCATGGATCAATCTTACGCTTATCGTATTGTTCAAGCAATCAGATCAGGAGAGTTGCCTCAAAATCTGGCTCTCTTGGAGATTGGACCCGTAAGTCACAGTCATTGGTTAATTACAGCGATTCGTTTCTGCAGGATTTGGGTTTCCAAACATGCACTGAAGGGCAAAATGCTACAGAATTTGATGTTGATTGTTGAATTTATCATTGGGTTTTATCTTCCTCACTGGTTCAATGTAAAACTTAATCCAATATGGATGTAGGGGCCCAACCACATCTTGTTTCAATTACAGCTACTGAGAAGCCAAAGGAAAGTAGTGATGGACATCGTGTTACCTGTGGTGAGAAGGTCCGCTTGGTATGCTAGGCCAGAGGCAGTTTTGCAAGCAATACTCTGCAGCCAATGTACCAAAGAGCAAACTGAGGCTGTGAAAATCATTCTAAAGCTTAGAGGAACATCACTAGATGATGACCAGCTGGGAGACTGCTCTGTTCAGACAAGGAAGGTACCTCCAATAAACATCAATGCCACAAAATTGTCAGAATTAGTTAACTTGAGTTCGGAAGTTTTGGAGCCACCACTGACAACATGTATAACAAACAAAGATTTAACACAACTTAAAGAGGCCCCAATGCAAGTGCCAAAGTGGCCTTCTCACACTCAGAGTGTGGAGAGATGTGTGAAAATGGTCACAGAAGCAGCTAGTCAAGTTTCCAGTCAAGAGAGGCGAGGCTACATCAAAGCGCAAGTAGCAAGCCGAATGCTGATGTCAAGGAACCACAGCAAAAAGGACATGACTGCATTGGTTACTTTCAAATAAAGACTCGGAATGATATCTTATTGCCACTTTTAATGTTGATAGGATGTTTGCGCACATTTGTTATTTTGTTACAAATTTACAGAAAAATGGAATTTTTTAATTAAAATTGATGTAAGTAGGAGTTATTTTTTATTGTTTTTGAAGCAAGGATATTATTTTGTATGCCAAATGATTATATTAAATTACTACCAAATTACATGATTTTCAATTTAGTCATTTCACCCCCAAAATTGACACACCCTAATAGTAGATAAGTCACCAGGACCTAATGAAATTTATCCTAAAATAGTAAAGGAAGCAAAATATAGCATAGCCCAAGCACTTAAAATACTTTTCAACCTTTCATTGATTAACATTGAAGTTCCAGAAGAGTGGGAAAAAGCAAATGTAGTCCCACTTTTCAAAAAAGGAAACAAAAACCTAGCTAAAAACTATATACCAATTAGTTTAACTTCTATTATTTGCAAATTACTTGAAAGTGTCATCAGAGACAAAATTACAATATTCTTAGAAGAAGGATTAATTAGTAATACCAACATGGCTTTCGAAATGGCAGGTCATGTTTGACAAACTTAATTGAGTTTTATGATAGTATGTGAAAGCATCTGGATAAAAAAGAATCCGTACTATAGATATTGTGTACTTGGATTTTGCCAAAGCTTTTGATACAGTTCCTCATAAGTGGTTGCTTGTTAAAGTTAGAGCTCATGGAATAGAAGAGACAGTAGCAAATTGGATTGAAGAATGGCTTAAAGAAAGAGAACAGAGAGTCCAGTTAAATGGGACTAGATCTACATGGAGCCCTGTTCTGAGTGGAGTCCCACAGGGGTCAGTACTTGGACCTCTACTTTTTATTATTTATATTAATTACTTGGAAAGGGGTCTAAATAGTAAAACCAATATTTGCTGATGATACAAAATTGGGACAAAATGGAAGATCTTTAACAGGTGCCATGAAAATGCAAAAGGACATTGATAAAGTAGTTGCTTGGGCAGGTAGATGGGAGATGAAATTTAATGTGGAAAAGTGTAGTTATGCATGTTGATCATGACAATTCAGAATTTGAGTATAACATGGATGGAAGTGGGATAAATAAAGAAAAAAAGGAGAGATATTTGGGTGTCATTGTGAATCATGATCTTAAAACCTACAACTCATTGTATTGAAATTAGAAATAAGGCTAATGCTAGATTGAACCTAATGCAGAAACACACAGAATGTAAATCACCAGAAATTATAAGTAGGCTCTACACTTCATACGTGAGGCCTCTTCTTGAGTGTTGCATTCAATTCAGTAGTCCTTATTTTGAGTAAGACAAAGACAGACTAGAAAAAGTACAAAAGAGGCATAAGGATGATACCATGCCTTAGACACCTTAGTTACAAAGAGAGATTGGAGCACCTAAACATGTTTTCCCTATAGCAAAGAAGGTCACGAGGTGATATGATAGAAGTATATAAAATAATAAATGAGTTAGATAATATAGACTTCCTCTCTCTTTTTACAAAGGATCACAATGATAGGACAAGAGGCCATAGCCTTAAGCTTTTTCAGCAAAGATGTAAATCACAGTTAGTACAACATAGTTTTTCAAATAGAATAGTAAAATTCTGGAATAGCTTAGATGAAGAAGTCATGGGTTCCCATACTTTGGAGACTTTTAAGAATAAACTAGATAAATTAATGACTGAAAGAGGTATTTGGTAATGATGTTTTGCTGGAACTGGTAATGATGTGGAGAAGAGGTTTGTGAACCCTTCCCACATATATATAAGCTATAGTTTATTTTTTATTTGGGTAAATCTCATCACCCACACAGAGTGATGGGATGTATGGAGGCAGCATCTTGGGTTAGGGGATACTATCTATATACTCCCCATTTAAAAAGATTTCTCTACTGAGTGGTGCCCCCGATAGCACTGTGATGTATGAAAGATTCATTATGTTCACTTGCCTCATAGACACCTTTAAATGGGAGACCCTGAATGGGTGTACATTCAAATACTTTATACAGTCTTCACAGTCCCACCTACTCCTTTTATCTTAATTGTAGAAATTGTATTATATTATTCAGGTTATACCTATATAGATCCATGCAAAACTTCTTGTGATGAGATAACCATATGATGTCTACAATTAGTACAGTAGTGGTATTGATGAATGATCCACAAGATCCAAATTTTTGAAGTTAATGTTCAGCTAGTAGATGTGTGACAATCTGCAATTTGCAGAGATCAATTGGACATTAATTTTGCATGTAACTGTATTTATGGTTTGTTTATATTAACAGTAGAGCCACCCAGATGGGCCGAAGGGCCCCTAGTGTGCCTACTATAAAATTTTTACCATGTTTACCATGCATTTTCTTCTCACTCACCCATTCTTCTTCAGCCTGGCCAATTAAAACAGTATAATATATTGAATTGCCATTCAAAACTGACTAAGAAAATATGGTAATTTTTTACTATCAGTCCAGTCTCTGGAAACTGAAAATAAAGTTTACCATAAGACTCTTTACATTTTTTTAAACAACTTTTATTAAGTACAATATAAAGGCAAATGCCAATTAAATCTATAAAATTAATGTTAAGAAATTATTTTTTTGAGTGATAAAATCGCGGATCATGTTTTTGGGAGTGATAAAATGGCTGATCCCACAAAGGTTAGGAAGGTACCGCTAACAAAATTGGGGGGGTTTGACCTGAACTCATAAGATTTTAGTGTCACGATGGCGTTGGTTTGTGATGGTTGTAATTATTCACAGTGTTTAACTTCATACAAATTTTTTGATGATGAAGAGGCTGCATTTAATTTTTATGTAGAACACAGTGTATTGCTAAAAGAATTTATTTGCCCTAAGAAAAACAAGGAAGGGTATCATTTGTGGTAATAAGTGTGTGTTTGATAAAAACAGAAAAACATTTTGTTGGATATCTAGCAAGATACATATTCTGCTTGAAATATCAAGAACCCAAACAAAGGCTACACGCTTTTCATGTTGCAATGGCTCAGCTCTACAAACCACATTAAAAAAGAAGGTAATTATTTGTTTTTTGACCCAGTCTCATTTTACAATGAGAGCAAACTTTTCTGGTCAATTTTGAGGTGTTCTGCACAAATCTGCCATCCGTTTCCTGTGCAAATTCGTAGTTTTCGAGATATTGTCATCTCGAAAACTACGCATATGCACAGGAAACAGATGGCAGATTCGTGCAAAACACCTCAAAATCAACCAGAAAAGTTTGCATTCGTGTTAAACACAACCTAACGTAACCTAACCAGTCACCTTATTTACAAAAAGATTTCCAGTTAACAATGGACTCACTGCCTAGTTTGATAACTTTCTCGGCATAAGGTTGTGAAAATATTTTCGCAAATAGATATTTATGAAGCGGAGGTTTTTATTCACCGAAAAGTTGCAATGTTCCAGCCACGAGCCCTTAAAGATAGAAACAGTAAATCCACACACACGCTTATTTTTTGGATTTTTTTTATGGCACCTAAACATCTTCGAGTCTTGTCTTAAAATACAGGCAGTATTACATTTAGGGCAAATCACAGATGTCAGAATTATGCCATGATTGGAAAAAACATCTAAACTTTTATCTTCATTGAGGCCAACAAGGCGGATTAGGTCTTCAAAATCAAGTTCACAAGATTGACACATCATGGTTCTAGAATGAAAATCACCAAACTAACGAGTAACAAAAAGAAGTAGGCAAAACCAAGAAAAAGTAGCCAAAAATAAACAAAGTAACCTATAGTTGAATGAAAATCTCCAAAAAAAGGTAGCCAAAATAAACAAATTAACTGAAATTTATATACATACATATTAGAAAGTAGAAAATATTTTTTTTATAAAAAAGTACATTTTATACAAATTTGCATAAGATATAGTATATATATATTTTCTTATTCAGTTTTGATTGGTTATTCAATATATATTGGTTATAGCTGGGTGTGACTGGGTCAAAAAACGAATAATAACCAAAAAGAAATTATATATATACCGTATATATTAGGGTGGCCCAAAAAAATTTTCTTTTCTTTTCTCCAGATTAGAACCCAGCATTTTGATATGCCTATGGATGTAATTTTTACAAAAATTTCAACTAAATCAAACAATATTTAGAGGTTGCACAAAGCATGCAAAGATCATTCGTTTCATCATTTACTTAATAGCCACGTGCTGCAGTGTGCAACCTGTGCAATGTGCATGTTTAATGTCAAATTACAACATACTGTAACTTATTTATTTAAGCACAATATACAGCTTCAAATTGTGTCTGCTCATTTAACATTTTTGAACTTACAGTAAATAATATCAGTCGCCCCCACCACCAGTAAATGCGCTATATCAACTATAATAATGTTCAAAACCATCAATTCATGTCTGTGAGTCAATGGAGCCATGCAGTCTGTGAGTCAATAGAGCCATGCAGTAAGTTAGAAATACTTACTATCAGTGAAAACTTTTATGTTGCATAAGAACAGCTGTCAAATTGTCAATACTGCATAAAATCTAGAATGACATGGTAACTTTGTTGGAAATATTTAGTTAACAGGAGAACTGTCTTTCTGAATTCCAGCTATGAGACCGAGTCCACCCACAACAGTGCTTTTTTTCGAGTCAGGATACAGTTTTCAATGTTCTTGTACAACTTGGAGTAGAAATTGCTTCTGGTCTTCATTTTTCGTCAGAAATGCATTGAAGTCCTGGATCAGTTTCACTCCTATTTCTGCTGTGTCGTTCACAACTTTTAGTGACCAAATTACCCTCTCTGCTTTCTTGAAATCTTCATCATCATTCCACGTTTCATGCGGCATCGACAGAAAAGATTGTGGCAGACCAAGAATGTTGAAAAATGTCTTCGTATTCATTGTAACGAAAGAGCAGAGCTGCATGTCTGCATATTCACCAGTGCCATCCAGTCGGTGTGGTGGTTCTTCTGATCCTTCTTTCTCTCGCATGTTTACCAGCATCTGCATTTTCTGCTGGGGATCAACTGTCATGTCGAAGAAAGCAAGGCCCACCATAACCTCACTCAGGTACCACAAATGTCTGCTGAAAGCAGTCACTGCTGCCTGCTTGACAACTGGATTGACATTGTATTGTGTCAATCTCTTTAGAAACTGCAGATCATTTGCAGGGGCTTGGGCAGCCAGTGGGGCTTGAAACCACACTGTGATGTAAATGTCTGACACGAACAACAAGAATTGGAATATTCCATGTTCTTGTGATGGCTTCATCTTGAACTCTCTCCTAAACATCCACATTTTGTAACAGTAAAGTACTTGTGCCATCCAACGGGCACTGTGCAGTGCACCAGGTGCCTGGAAGTGAATCCCCCATGCTGGAGTTCCACCAAGGAATATGATGACAAGTTCCAAAAACTCCCTGTAATCATCCCGTGGTTGGCACATTTTCAGATTCTGTATTGCAAACTGTAATGTGCGCTCTCTAAACGAGTCAATCTCCATCATCCCAGCAGCTGTAAGATATGAACTTTGATCAATCCAAGACCACTGCTCTTTAAAGCGTTTGAAGATGGCCATGTCAGGTCCAGATGAGGCAGATGTTATTTTCAGTGCAGTGAAAACCTTCTGTAGAACAATCTCCATCACATGATGATGGCATGCGAAATGAAGTAGACTTTGCCCAAGGGCTCTCTCTATGAGAACACATGCACCACTGAGACATCCTGTATTGCTTGCTGTCGTGTCAAAACACAGACCCTTGACCTTTTGGGAAAGATTCCAGTCATTCAGACAGGATACAACAGCATCAGCTTGGGCTTGGCCTGTTCCAGATGCAAGTTTTGGTACACCAAGCAAACAATCAACATCAATTCCTGTCACAATCACAGGTAATCGGTCGATTTTCTCGCGCCCAGTAAGGTCAGGAAGCAATTTTCCATCCCAATGAACAGTCAATGGTGCTTGGGGATTGCATGAAGTTTTTGCATCAGCTGCTGTTTTTGCTCTGTTTGTGGATCGTGCACGTTGAATCGAGCTATGGCTTAGTGTTATCTCATCAACATTATGGCCAAGCGAATGAGCTGTAGTGGCTAACAAGTGCACCACCTGGCGATCTGTAACTTTTGACCTATCTAATGCTGCTGTGACATCTTTTGAGAGCAATGTCTTTCTTTCGGTGCTGCTTGCAAATCTTTTCCTCTTTCGTGACTTATCCATTTCTGAGTCTGCACATTGTTCAACTACATCTTCACTTGAGCTATCAGAAGAAAAAATCAACTCACTACTGCAACTTGAAATTACTGCCTGTTGTTCCTGCTTTGATTTCTGCCAAAACCTTTCAAATGATTCTTTCCTTTTGGCTTTCTGCTTTTGTCTCTCTGTCCATGCTTTATCTTCACTTGCCATATATCCTTTCCGACCTTCTCTCTGACTGGCTAGAAACTCCAGGTCTTCTGTCAGTTCTGTTCATTTCTCAGCATCTTGATGAGCTATGTCAAACAGCTTACCAAGCTTTGAATTGAACTGTGCTTCATTAGAAATTTGTTTCTGGGTACGATGGTTTATGGCCTTCTTCAAACACTGCCATTCTGCATGTACTTTCAGAAGCCACTTTTCTATATCATAACTGAGAGCAGTTGGTATTCCAGCCTTCAGCCAAAAACTAAGGACTTCTGATACAGTTATGCATGCACTTTCTTTGAGTGTCTTTTTCTGTTCTGTATGATGATAGAAAAATACTGACAATGTTTCACGAAGTGATGGAAGTTTGCTGTGTTGGACGATTCTCTCATTCACAGGACCAATCAACCAAATATGAGATTTTGATCTTGTCTTTGGCTTATTGTCATCTGCAGTTTGAATGCTGCATTTGCTGCTACATGCCATGCTTGAACTCAGTGAAGTTTCCTGAAAAAAAAATAACAATCAAAGGCTGTTTTTCAAGAACAAAAATGTCTCCCCTTATGTGACCTTGAAAATTAGGTCAATTAGTAAGGGGAGACATAAATATGCAAAGATAAGCTTATAGTGCTCTATCCAAAGTTGACACCTGTCGTGGCTGTACTTAACCAAAATTTAATTTATGTTTGTTAATAATTTTACTGTGTTCAACATAAACCTTAACCCAACAATGCACAACAAACAAATTCCAAGAAGATATATGAACAAGACACCTGTACCCATACGGTACCATACTGGACTTTGAATAGCTACTAAATTTATTTTATTATTTTACAATTATTAACAGAAAATAACAAACCAGCTTCACAGAATTCATAAAACTGTCAGAAAAGAATATTTACAAGCCACTGGCAAATAATGGCAAAATATACTGCTTACCGTGGCAAGACTGCGATTTTTGAAACTTCAAGCACCTTGTGCAACCTCTAAATCATCTCAGAATTGCATCAAATTTCACTCATATTGCTATTACATATGTCGTTTTTGATTGCAGGGTTCTAATCAGTGAAAATTCAACTTTTAATTTTTTGCATGTTCTGTTGGGCCACCCTAATATATATATATATATATATATATATATATATATATATATATATATATATATATATATACAGGTAAGAGTAATACCTAAAATTAGGTTAGGTTAGTATAGTTTTATGGTATATATAATATACACAGTATTCATTTTACTATATATATATATATATATAAATGTGTATATATATACCTTCTAGGTCACTCATGTTGGCTCTTTCTACAATTTCCATAATTTATATATCAATGGATTCGTTTTTACATCGCAAATGCGCCCTAGATAGTCTCTACTGAAGGAATTACCCACATTTTAGGGTATTCTTTCACACTTATACCCCAAAACAAACAGTGTCCTAACTTAGTTTTGGGCCAGTTCCCTCACTTGAGACTATCCAAATCGCATTCCTGGTGTAATAACGAATCCACTGATCTATAAATTATGGGAATTGAAGAGACCGGAGTGATAGTAAAAAATTACCGAAAATTATATATCTTATGTTGTGCAAATTTGTTGAAATATACAATAAAATATATTTTCTATTTTGGCTATAATATACTTTTTTCATTTTTCCTGGTTGGGCTATTTTTTCGCTACTCTGCAACTTAATTAGTTAGTTTGGTTTTGTTCTGGCTATTTTTTATTTTTTTCAAATTGGATTCAGTTTAGTGGTGTTTGTGATAGAATTATGACATGTCATTCATGTGATTTTGACTTTGAGAACTTGATTCGTCATGTGCCCTAGATGAAGACAAAGGATTGGATGTTTTTATCAATTATGCCGTTATTCTCTCATCCTTAACTTTCCCAAAATGTGATAGTGAATGCCTAATATGAAAAGATCAGAAGATATTTAGGTGAAATAACCAATACTAACCTGTTAGGTCAATTGAATGCCCGGTTAGGTCAATTGAATGCCCGGTTAGGTCAATTGAATGCCCGGTTAGGTCAATTGAATGCCCGGTTAGGTCAATTGAATGCCCGGTTAGGTCAATTGAATGCCCGGTTAGGTCAATTGAATGCCCGGTTAGGTCAATTGAATGCCCGGTTAGGTCAATTGAATGCCCAGTTAGGTCAATTGAATGCCCAGTTAGGTCAATTGAATGCCCAGTTAGGTCAATTGAATGCCCAGTAGTTAGGTCAATTGAATGCCCAGTTAGGTCAATTGAATGCCAGTTAGGTCAATTGAATGCCCAGTTAGGTCAATTGAATGCCCAGTTAGGTCAATTGAATGCCCAGTTAGGTCAATTGAATGCCCAGTTAGGTCAATTGAATGCCCAGTTAGGTCAATTGAATGCCCAGTTAGGTCAATTGAATGCCCAGTTAGGTCAATTGAATGCCCAGTTAGGTCAATTGAATGCCCAGTTAGGTCAACTGAATGCCCAGTTAGGTCAACTGAATGCCCAGTTAGGTCAACTGAATGCCCAGTTAGGTCAACTGAATGCCCAGTTAGGTCAACTGAATGCCCGTTAGGTCAACTGAATGCCCGGTTAGGTCAACTGAATGCCTGGTTAGGTCAACTGAATGCCTGGTTAGGTCAACTGAATGCCTGGTTAGGTTAACTGAATGCCTGGTTAGGTTAACTGAATGCCTGTGTGGAAAATTTGGGAGTACCAAAATGGAAGACCCACCTAATCTTGGATAAGCCATATTGACATTAAAAAAAAAATAATAACAATAAAAAATAACTCAGAAGGAGAACATGAACTCTTGCTGAGAAAAATTAGAGACACCAACGAAGAAACAAATATGGGATGAAAAGAAAGAGAGATCCCATAGCCAGAAATGGCAACACGGTTTTGGGAAGAAGAAGAAAAAGATCGGGATAAGCTGAATAAGCATAAGAGGAAAAAAGGGACACACGAAAGAAGCCGGAATAAAAATGTTCATTATTGGTGTCAATAAATAAAACATTAAAAGTTCAAGGTAAGAAGTTCATAAATTTCCCTTCAGTTATTAAATTTAGGTTAAATAAGCTGACATTTCAGCTGTAATTGTTTAACAAAAGAGTATGGAAGTCATGTTTATGGACAAATAGTTAGGCTGGTTCATCTTTGGCCTAGGTCTTCCATCTCCAACGTAGCCTAGGTTGTGTTTAAACTACTCTGGTTGGAGCAGGACCTATTTTTTCCATACCTATAATGGTGGCCCGTGCGGGGAAGGGTTATTTGCTGTGAAAACCTTAACCTTGAATAAATTAAAACAAACAAAAAAATAATAAAATTAAACCTTATCAAACATTTTGACATCTGAACAGAATTTATTCCATGTTTGGCTTTTTCAAATACTTACTACATATAAATAATAATAAATTACAAAGCCCTAACTAAAAATAAAAATAAGAAATAATTAAAATACTTCAAAACTTATCATTTGGTCATAAATGTGGTAAAATTCTAGAATAAGGGTAATCCGAAGCCTAGCCTATTTAACCAAAATAAAGCTTAACTATTGTATACATAATATAAAATAAAGCTTATTTATAGAGTTGAAAGGGTTTTAGGGACTTATTTTTGGAAAAATAAAATAAACAAAATATGGCTGAATGTGAAGCAAATGAGGCAAAGATTAAATCATTAAAAAGGAAGAGCTCAGCAAGGAAGGGAGTCATTACCAGGCTTTTAACTAGCTTTAATAGCAAAGAAAATCCAAATAAAAGGGATTATGATACTATTTTGGGTGGTTTAAATAGAATTAAACAGGAAATAATAATTATAGACAAGGAAATTGTTACAGAAACTGATGGGTTAAATGTTGGTGAAGAGACATATACAGCACTTTTGTGTGAACAAGAACAGAATATTTTTTAAATAGATTCTCACATAAATGAATTATATGCTGCTTTAGATAATCTACCAAATAATTTAGAGGCTACAAATCAAAGTTTGATCGAGGCCTTCAGAAATGTATCCATTTCTAATGATGACAATAAACAACTAAAAGCCAAGTTACCAACATTACAAGTACCAATATTTGAGGGTGATCGAACAAAATTTCAGTTATCTGCTTAATTATTTAAAGGGCCCAGCCCTAAAACTGGTTGATCCCTTACCGGCAATAGGCAGTTCATATAAAATAGCTCTCAAATTACTAGAAAGAAATTTCCTAAATAGAAAAGAAATAGTAAATGATTTAGCAATAAAATTTAAAAATATAAAACCAGCCAAGGATAACCATCAGGATCTGTACAATTTCTATTGTGAAATTGAATGCATGTTAGGTCATCTACAAAATAATGACATAGATCTAGAGAAATCAGCATGGTTTATCCAAGCCATAATATTTGATTGTTTACCTACCCAAATTAGGGATATTTTCCAAAGAATAACGGGAAATACATACCCTACCCTTGGTGAAATAAGGAATGAATTTCCAAATGTTTTGTCAATGTACAAATCTTCAAAGATTGATTCACAAATAAACCAAACAAAGATTGATTCACAAATAAACCAAACAAAGGAAATTCAAACAAAACCAAAGCCACAACAACAAAAAGACAAATCAGAACAAAAAGTGATAGGTCTAACTCCTACACTACAAAATTTTAATGTTACGACAGAATTTGTACGTAAGTGTAAATTTTGCTCGGCTGATGATCACAATAGCACACGATGTACTAAATATGTAGACTTAGAATCCTGGATAAACAGGTGTTCTCAGTTAAACCTTTGTACTAAATGCACAGCTGCAGGGCATACTAACAAAGACTGCAAAACAAAAATAAGATTCAAATGTGTTAATTGTGGAAGTTTAAGTCATGTCTCGTCTTTGTGATTCATTTAAAAATTCAAATAAACAAAACCCAAAGAAAAATGAAAAAACATTTAATGGACATATATCAATAAATAATGTCAATAAAAATTCTAGTGTACTCCTACCTACAATAACCTTGGATTTAAAAAATAAAAAAGGTGGGACAACTCCTATAAGATGTCTAATAGATTCTTGTTCCAACAAACATTTGTAGATCAATCATTAGTTAATCAATTAGGCCTACAAACTCATAAAAATGAACAAGAATTGTGTATAACATCATTTGTCAAAGAAAATGAACAGAAAGAAAAATATAGTACAGTCAATTTAGATCTGGATATACCCACAGAGAATAAAACAACAAACATAGAAGCAGTAGTCATTGAACAAGTAGGTCAACAAAAATTTAAAATACAAAATTTAAAACAAGTAATACAACAACTTAAAAAGCAATATAAAATTGCAGATAGAAATTTAAATGATGATACAATAGATAATGTTCAAATGTTAATTGGAGCTGATTATATTCACTTAATTCAGAAGGGCATAGTCAGAATAGGAGACGGGATGGCTCTAGATACTCACTGGGGTATAGCTCCACTGGGACACATAGATAAATATAAAATAACAATGAAAAATAAAATATATGACTAACAAACTTGCCTTATTATGACAAGGTCTTACACAACTCAAATAATGACATAAATACTGAAATATTAAATAAATCATTAACAACTGAAGAATTAGATAAAGGTGTACAACAGCTCTGGCTATTAGAGTCAGTGGGGGTGCAAGATGGTGATCATACAGATGAAAATCAATTAATGGTTGAAAATTTTGAAAATACCATCATGTATGAAAATGGCCATTATTCAATTGAACTACCTTGGAAGATCAATAGTCCAAAATTAAATGATAATCTAAAGGTAGCTAAAGGTCATCTTTATAATTTGATGAAAAGATTAAAAAATGACAATAGAATTAAAATGTATGATGATGTTTTCAAGGACCAGTTAGAAAAAGGCTTCATTGAGGAAGTTAAAGATCACCCCTTTAAAAAAGACAACTGCCATTATCTTACTCACACAGGAGTCTATAGAAAGGATGCGCCCACAACAAAACTTAGAGTTGTGTATAACTGTAGTCTTAAAGATGGCAATAAGCATAGCTTGAATGACTGTCTCATAGAGGGGCCTAATCTTATTTCAGACCTTGTAAAAATCCTTCTAAGATTTAGTAGATGACTATGGGTCATTCCAGCTCAATTGGTACAGGGGTGGTCGGGTGACCATCTCCGATTTTCTTCAAATTTTCAGGGTTGATTCATACACCATTCAATAGCTTAAATCTTAAATTTTAGCTTCCTCAGTCAAAAACTTTTAATTTTATGGTCGCTTAAATGGCCCCCACCTTCGACAAAAAATGCCCATGTTGGGCTTGATCGGCCAATGCCTTCATTTTGAGAGGCCTTGAAAAGTGTCTTCTAATAGGAGTAGAAGCTTCAAATTTGTCATGCCAATACAACTTCTGGTAGGCTTTTCAATTTTGCAAGCAAAAAGGCTGTGGAACAAATAGTTTCTAAGTTACAAGGGCTTAAATATGGCTCCATTTTGAAGCTTGCATCAATTCCTCCCACTTTTACGACTCTACCATTTTCAAAAGTTTTAGTTCTACATCAATCACAGCTGTTTTAATACTCCTAATAGTCTCTATGGGTTGTAAATTTATGAGTGAAATAAAAAAATAACCAAAAAAGGATTTATTTCTATTTTTAAAAATTTCCAAAAGTTGATATTTTCACAAAATTTGCAAAATTAACATCAACTTTGGGGCTTAATATAAAGGTGTCCGAAATTAGTCAGGGAGTTGATACTTCTAGTAAAGAAAGATACATATGTGTAAAAAAACATATATTAAGGAATAGATCTCAACTCAACTCCTTCATATAGTTTTGGTGATTCAAAGAAAAGTGCTTTTTGTGAAAAATCTCAAATTTTTGCAAAATTTGTAAATTTTTAAATTTCTATTATGACATTGAATTGTAATTTTACTTCCATTTTATTACTTATTAAGTTGATTTACAATTGTAATAATATGTAAATAAGTCTAAAACATACAAGAAATTTAATATGTCTGTCAAAACAACCAGACTCGAAGGGCTCTGGGTAGCTCATTTCGCTTTGTATATTCTTATAAATGTAAAACATGATGGTTAATCATTAATGTCCAGGCCTATTTTATAGATCATGATCTTTTATTTTCAGAAAATTTAACTAGAGCAATTAACTTAATTTTACTGCCTGTAATAATGGCTTATTCTAATCAAGAATCAAAGTGCAGCTTTGGTATGTACTTGGATGATCCATGTCATGAACACAGACTCACCAGGAAGGTGGGTATGTATACCTTACATGAGCTGACAGATGAAACAAGGAAACTGCTATTGTGGAGAACAAAAGCAACTGTAATCAACCCAAATAGTGCTACTGTATGCTACCACCATGAAAAAATGTTTGGAATGCATTACCAACAAATGCAACGTAGCTGCCAAGATCCATGGAGAAATCATCGAAAGAAGATAACAAGTAAGTAAATATAGGTACTAATATATTTATATTTCATAAAGAAGTTTATATTGTAAATTGTAACCTAAATTAGCTATTTAATTTTAATAGGGTAGGTTATACTGTGCTACTGAATGCATATGTTTTGAATATTTTATACGAATAGCCTATAACCAAATGTTGAGGTTTTAAAATTATTTTCCAATGTGTTTAGAGTTTACATTACCCTACTTTATTTGCAGAATCACTACAAATTATTGACAAAGACATAGCAACTAGACTGAATCTGATACCAGGACAGAAGTGATGAATATGTTCCAGAAGAAATAGGTAAGGAGACATTTGACGAAACGTTAGGTTCACTAGAATGCTCACCCATTAAGTATGTAAGAGCAAGAGATCGAAAGTTTTATGCGAAAAGGAAACTAAAGCAAATTGAAACATCAACAAAATCAAAGCTGTCAAAAGTACTTCATATGAAGCCTAGCATTTTGGATGAGGAAGCGGAGAAACCTATAGAGAGTGAGGAAGAAAAGTGTTATCAGCATATGATAGAGGAACTGAAAGAAAAGTGTAAAACTAGTACCAGACAAGAAAAGATACAAATTCTAACACTCCTTCCAATTGGTAAAACCTGGTCCAGAGAAAGAATTATGAAAGAATTTGAAGTGTCAGCCAGAATGGTTAATGCTGTGAGGGCCTTAAAGAGAAAAGAAGGTATCCTTCCTATAATGAGAAATAAAAAGAGTAGCAAGGGTATAAGCATGAAATAAAGGAAAGAGTGATAGAATTTTTCCAAAACAATGAATATACTAGAGAATGCCCTGGTAAAAAAGACTACAAATCAATAAAAACACCACAAGGGAAGGTTCACAAGCAGAAAATACTGTTGTTGACAAATATCAGAGAATTATATACGCTTTACAAAAATAAATATCCAAAACAAAATCTCCAAATCAAAGTTTTTTGAACTGAGACCAAAATGGTGTATGGGTGTGGGGAGTAAAGGATCACACAATGTATGCATTTGTGAAATACACCAGAACTTTAAACTTTTATGTGAATCACTCCCCGTCAAAGTAGAATTAAGAGAGTTACTAGGGAAAATAGTCTGCAACACTGAAACCAGAAACTGCATGATTAATAACTGCAAAATGTCCTGGTTTAAATGAATTACGGGATTGGCTTCTTACCATTTTTGAAAACAATGATTATGACATGGATGATGAGGTTTCCTTTAAGCAGTGGCTTCATACAGACCATACCCAACTGGTCACAATGACAAAAAGTGTTTTGAATGTAGTAGAAGATATGTGAAAGTGCAAAAAAGTTGAAAGTACACCATTTCATAGCAAAAGCCCAATCAAAATATTTGTCCGACTGTAAAGAAAACCTCAATGATTCTACAGCATTAGTGCTTGTTGACTTCTCTGAAAACTATAGTTTTATAATTCAGGATGCCGTACAAGGGCATCACTGGGACAATACCCAGGCTACCTTGCATCCGGTAGTCTGCTATCAAAAAGTTGATGGTGAACTAAAAGTTACAAATTTTTGTGTAATATCAGATTCACTTACACACAACACAACTGCAGTTCATTCTTTTTTATGTGAAGCCTTGAAATTACTTAAAAGTCAGAATCCTAAACTAAAACATATTTGTTACTTTAGCATGGCGCAGCAAGTCAATATAAAAACTATAAAAACATCATTAATTCAGTGTTACATGAAAAAGATTTCCAACTAACATGTGAATGGAACTTTTTTGCCACCTCTCACGGAAAAGCCCCTGTGATGGTGTTGGTGGCACCGTCAAAAGGTTAGTTGCCCGGGCAAGTCTACAAGCAACAAGTAAAGGTCACATCACCAATCCAAAAGAGATGTTCGATTGGTGCAAATCTAATATTAATGGTATACAATTTCTGTACATTGATTCAGCTAAAATTGAGGAAAATGCTAATTTATTTGAGTTAGAAAAAAGGTATTCCTTAATTAAGACAATCCCAGGAACCCGTTCATATCACTGCTTTAGACCTTCATCAACAGGCATTAAACTGTACAAAATTTCTAGTGATGAAAATTTCTTTAACGTACAACTTTCCTTCCTCAATGCTACACAAGAAAATGTGGCTTACCAATATAAACCTGGTACATATGTGGCCTGTTTCTATGAAGGTGACTGGTTTGTTGGAAACATAGTTGAAGTGTGTGATACTGAGAAGGATCTATTAGTAAATTTCATGAAAAAGAATCCTTTTAAATGGCCTGAACAAGAGGACATTTGCTGGATTCCATTCCAACATGTTTTGTGTTCAATTGAACCACCTACAGTTGCTGGGAAAATGGGGAGACAGTACAAGTTATCAAATGATTGTTTATCTAAAATTGAGGAGTATTTTAAAAAAAGCCTAAGTAACTACAGACCTGTATCAAGCTGAATAATAAATTGCCAATTTATGGCTGTGAGGCCATGGAGTGTTGAAGACAATCAGACTTAAAGCCTGAGTACAATAATAAATTCCTGAGTCAGTGTCTAAACAAGAGTTATTAGCTATATATAAGTTTACATACGAATTTACATAAAACAACACATTAAAAAAAGAATATGAACTTATAGCCAATAATTCACATGCTTAAAAACTCAGGAATTCATTATTGTATATAGCTAAGTACTGTACACTTGTATTAAGGGAAGTAATACAACAAAGCTACCAGGGCTGTGGAGTCGGTAGACCAAGCCTCCGACTCCGACTCCTGCCTCTAAATAATAATATAAAATATACTTTGATTATATTAACCCAGAATGGCATTTCATCACTACCAAGTGAATCATCAGGCTACTTTTTAAGCTCAATTTCTCTAAATTTAAGCCTTAATGGTTGTAGCTATGCCATTATGGCATTTTTATTTAAGGAAAAAAAATTATTAAACCAAAAACATTACTTACAGTCTACATTAACGAAAGTAAAAATCTACTATTGTATAACTTGATATATATATTATATATATATATATATATATATACAGGGCATCCCAAAAAAATGTATACACACTTTAACAGCTGATAGCTCAATTGATGTTTCTTTCTTTCCAAGTTAAACCCATTAGAATTAATAATGGCAGTCAGACTAAGCTTTGAACAAAGGAAATTCATTCTAAAATGCTACTGGAAGTGTGAAAATGCAGTTGAAGTGCAAAGACAGTTTAGGAGGGAGTTTCAAACAGATCCACCAACGCGACTTACCATCACTCGAATTAGAGATAAGTTTGAAGCCGATGGAACTGTTCAGAATGTCCACAAGAAGCGTTCCGGAAGACCATGGACATCGACAAGCCCACAAAGCAAGAAAGAGTACTGGAAACGTATCACCAAAGTCCAAGAAAATCTGTGCGGCAAGCGAGTCGTGAGGTAGGAATTTCAGAATCGTCTGTCCAACGCATTTTGAAGCGCTGTCAATGGAAAAGTTACATTCCAAGATTAGTCCATGCTATTAATGAAGATGATCCGGACCGAAGAGTGAGTATTGCGAGTGGTACTTGGCACAATGTGGATGTGGATTGGACGAAGGGGTTTCGTAGCATAACCCTCCGCGTTCACCAGACCTCACACCACTAGACTTTTTTTTATGGGGATACTTAAAAGACAAAGTCTACGCTATAAAACCTGCAACAGTCGCTGAATTGAGAGCAGCCATTGAACGAGAATGCACACAAATACCAAACGAAATGTTTCGTGATGTTTGCATTCCATTGCTTCGCGTTATCAGCAGTGCTGGACCAGAACGGACGTCAGTTTGAAAACAGGCATTGACAAAACAATTAATATAATGTCTGTAGATTCTATTACATTTTGAAATGAAATGTATTTTAATAAACACTGCCTTTATAATTATTTAAAGTGTGTATACATTTTTTTGGGATGCCCTGTATATGTATATATATATATATATTAGTGATGTAGGTCACATCCGCATAACATCCGCATATTTTCTCGCATCCGCATCCGCACTTTGGACTGCAGATGTCGTGCAGATGTGGACCGTTGAGATAAAATGTCATTAATAAGCGGAAATTATCAAATTCTACTATATTAATAGAACTAGTTCATTGTGCACAAAAGTGATGCAAGCGACAAGACGAGAGGCTGTTCTTGTATGAAGTTACTCTCTTGCAACCTACTTAGATCCACGTTACAAAGCTAAGTTATTTTCACCTAGTCATTAGACGAGTTAAATCATCACTTGGCAAAGCAGTTGAAGAGCTTCAATCTCTTGAATCTCTCACTTCGCCACCCCAAAAGAATAAAAGTTTCAGTGACAGAACCAACACCTTCAACAAGCAAATCTATCACAGAATCTGTCTCTCAGTTTCTTGAGTCAAGCAGCAATGACGAGACCTACGCGATGTCAAAAGATGTAGTAAAAATGATCGAGAGCTATCACCAAGAAAACGCCTGGCTGCATGTGACAATCCTATTAGTTGGTGGAAAAATACGCAGAATATCTATCCATACTTGAGTAAACTTGCAAGGAAACATTTAGCCTGTCCTCCAACAAACGTACCAAGCGAGAGATTATTTAGCAGTGCTGGATTAATATATGATGAAAAGAGAAACAGACTGGCAGCAGAAAAGGCAGAAAAATTAATGTTCCTTAAGCATAACCTTCCTATAATTAAGTTTGAACATTAAACGATGAACATCTTAGTTTACTTTATTTTAATTACTCATTTATAAATATGCCTAATAAAACTTTAAACTTAATATAAATAGTTATCAAGCTAATAAAGATCTCTTTCTATAAGGGTGGAGGTTGGGGAAAGAGGTCGGTGGGGTGCATTTGAGTTGGGTTCACGTCCCGCTTCCTGGTAACACAATTATGGTTTCTAATTGTGGCTGAAACTCAACAAAATATAACGATTTATTTGCAGACGAATTCACTAATTGATTTCTATATTAGTTAGATGCTTGATATTATTTTATATGTTACAGAGAAAAGTACAGCATTATTGTACAATTAATCAATTATACTACATTATAGCTACAGCTCTCTCTATATAATAACTTATTATATACGTTAAACACAACAAATTTCGAATACAGTAGTCCCTCGCCATATCGCGGTTTCACATTTCGCGGACTCGGTACATCGCAGTTTTTTCTAGCCGAAATAAAATACGTACTCTAATTGAGTTGACAAAGAACCGCGAGATAGGAAACCAGCGAAGCTTGTGCTGCTTGAGCTACTTTGCCTATATGATACCGTACACGGCACACCGGCGATGGACCAATCAGCAGCACGCTGTTCAGTATCCTGGGCGCTGACTGGCTTAGTGTTCGTGCGCATCTCGATCTGCCCTACCGAAGCAATTCAGCATCTCGCCTTGCTCAGTTCGCTTCCACTGTTATTCATTTAGAAGAGATGTAATGCTCTTCTCTTCTTTGCTGTGCAGTACATTCATCTCATCATCATCGTCACCTTCTCTCGTTCAGTACTGCACAGCTAAATTCATCGTCATCATTCAAGTTTTAGTATCTTCGCTGGTGAGTACCCATACGAAATTTTAATGTTGGTAAAATTATTAAAAATACTGTATATACAAATGTTTTCTTTTTAAAATACTGTTAGTCTCTTTCATACTCCGAGTGTAGAAAGTGTTTATAAGAGCGTGGGAAAGGTTTATAAGAGTGCGGGGAGGGTTTATAAAGGCGTAAAATACGTAATAAACATATCGTTTCTACTTCGCGGATTTTCACCTATCGCGGGGGGTTCTGGAACGTAACCCCCGCGATATTCGAGGGAATACTGTATATCCTAAAAAATAACGAAAATGTAGACATCCGCATCCGTGGATGTTGAAATCAAACATCCTCATCCGCATCCGCGGATGTGAGAAAAATGACATCCGCTACATCACTAATATATAATATATATATATATATATATATATATATATATATATATATATATATATATTTATTTGCTAAGATCAAAGTGAAAACTTAAATAGCTGCATGACAAAAAAAATAATAATAAAATTCCATTACACAAATAAATATAGCTAATCAAAACATGTTGGTACATGTTTACAACCAAAACGCATTGAGCAATTGTAAATTAAAAGCTATTAAGGTTTTAATAAGTATACAAAGCCTAATATATGATACTCAAAAATCAAAACCCTTTAGCATAAACAATGGAAGGCCTAAAAAATTAAATTATTTAATGGTTCTGAGGAATAATATTGCTTCAGCAAGATTTTCTTTCATGGAAGCCATGAGATCCGATTTGATTAATTTCAGAGCAGAAAACAGTCTTTCCACACTGACCTGAGTGGGAGGTATGGCTGTTACTGTCATAGCTGCATCTCTTGTCACTTCAGGGTAGATTGGGATAAGTTCTTGCAATGGTATTTTATGTGAACGATCATATTTCTCTATCTGTTTAATTGCTGTATAGAATTCTTGTTTGAATTTCTCTAACTTTACATCTAAAGGTTCCTTTTTATCCATTCGCATTCGCTTTGCCTTTGCTTGTTCCATCTTATCTAAATACTTTTCAAAATCTAATTCATCATTGGAAGAGGATGATTCAATTTCAATATCGATATTTTGAATATCTTGACTTTGTCATTCTGAGTTTTCTGTCAGTAGCCCTTTCATCTTTATTGTAAGGTCACAGAGGGTTTTCCTTGATTTATGAATTTGTTCTTCATTCAACAAAATTTGGTTCTTTGGATCTACAAAGACTGAGGCTAGCAAGATCTCATTATCTAGCAGCTGAGCTTCCCTTTTCTTCATTGAAGACACAATTCCATCTGCTATTCATTCTCCTCTTTGGGATAGTCGAAATATTAAATTTTTCCACTCCCACAGGAACGTCCCTGCCGTTAAATCTTCTGCTTGTAACTTTTTTGTGGCTGCATATGGGTAAGTAAGGAGAGATTCTAATTGTGAGACATCCTTCCATAGGCTTTCAGTCAGTGAAACACTAGGATTAGCTATATCTTCTAGAAAAGATCTTAATTCGAGCAACCTCTTAACCATAAAGTATGTACTTCCTCAGCATGTCGCTTGGTCAACCCATCTCTTATAGCTAGTTGTAAGGTGTGGACTGCGCAACGCATGTGTTGGATTAGGCAAAGTTTTGATGCCTCTTCAACAACATCATCTAAAGCTTCATCTGGGTGTTCTGTTCCTGCCATTTCGGAGTCTGGTGCAGACAATCCAGACATTTCTTCTTTTTTAGTGACATTTTCTTCAGATTCATTCATCTTTTCGATTGTCTTAATCATGTTTGATGCATTGTCAGTAACAATGCAGAGAATCTGCTCTTTCTTTATTTCAAATTCTTTCAAGACGTCTTCTACCAAGTGCTGGAGATAACTACTGTCATGATGCACTTTGGTGTCCTTCACTGCCAGTGTCTTAGTTACAATTTCACTGTTATCGTTGACAAATCTTGCATTGATAGCAAAATAGTTAACTGTGTCGAGTAGCTGCATCCATTTTTAGGAACATGAACCGCCCCTTAAGAGTTTTTCGCATATTTGTGTTCTTTAATACGGGTTTCAATATTTCTTCCAGTTTCTCCCACATATACTAAATCACAACTTTTACAGGGAATGCTGTAGACACAGGCTTGTTCCTCTTTTGCAACATTATTCCTAACCAATTTACTTTTCATGGTAGATGAATATTTGAACGCCAAAGCAAACTTAAAATCTTTCGTCAATGGTTTTACTCTTTCTAAGCCGGCAATGTAAGGCAAACTCACATATTGTTTTTATCACGCCAGCCAAAATAATCATGCTATAGATTGGGAATCAAGTAAGGTACTTTATAAATGTAATAATTATGTCAAAAGAAAAATAATAGAATCCGTGTGTATAGAAAAGGTAGATAATTTTAATTTGTGCGAAGGTACTTATAAGTTAGACCCTTTAATGAGATTCTTGGTCAAAAAATCCCTTACGGAGTTGTGGGAACGTGTTCGAACCTAAGTGTGAATTTCTTAAATGTCTCTGGATTGGATTGTTTCCTTACTCGCTTTTAGTAAATGTAATAATGGAAGTAATAAATGTGGAAATAAATATAAATGCAACAGATGTAATAATAAAGATAATATTATAAATTTAATAATTAGGGTAAAGGTAATAATAATAAATGTTAAAATGTAAATGCAATAATCAATGCAGTAATTATGTCAAAATATTAGAATCTGTATGTATAGAACAAGAAGATAGTTTTAATTTGTGGGAATGTACTTATAAGCGGACCCTGTAATAAAATGCCCTTCCAGTGTCAGGAGAATGGTATCTAACCTAGGTGCGAATTTCTCAATGGTCTCTGGATTATTTCCTAATTGGCTTTTTTCATTCGTTTTTCGGTTTATAAGTTCTGTATAATAAACAACAATGTAACAACCAATGTAATAATAAATTTATAATTTCTGTAATAAATAATTATGCAATATTAAATGTAATAAATTTAATAATAAATATAATAATTATGTAAAAATAAAAAAATAAAAATAATAGAATCTGTATGTTTAGAACAGGAAGATAGTTTTAAATTTGCGTGAATGTACTTAATGAAAATGCCCTTCCGGTGTCGGGAGAATGGGATCTAACCTAGGTGCGAATTTCTTAACGGTTGGTCCCTGGACTGTTTTTCCCTCTTGTTTTGGTTCATTCGTGTTTCTGTATCCACCCGAGGAGGATGCCAGTGGGCGTCGAAACTGTCGTGGAAATAAACTCTGTCTATTAGAGTGGGTTTTTATTTTCATATTGTAAAAAAGAAATTTAAACATTTCAAAATTGAAAAAATTCAGAATTTTTCACAAAAAGTACTTTTCTTTGAATAGCCAAAACTATATGAAGGAGTCGAGTTGAGATCTATTCCTTAATATATGTTTTTGTACACATATGTATCTTTCTTTACTAGAAGTATCAACTCCCTGACTAATTTTGGACACCTTTATATTAAGCCCCAAAGTTGATGTTAATTTTGCAAATTTTGTGAAAATATCAACTTTTGGAAATTTTTAAAAATAGAAATAAATCCTTTTTTGGTTATTTTTTTATTTCACTCATAAATTTACAACCCATAGAGACTATTAGGAGTATTAAAACAGCTGTGATTGATGTAGAACTAAAACTTTTGAAAATGTTAGTCGTAAAAGTGGGAGGAATTGATGCAAGCTTCAAAATGGAGCCATGTTTAAGCCCTTGTAACTCAGAAACTATTTGTTCCACATCCTTTTAGCTTGCAAAATTGAAAAGCCTACCAGAAGTTGTATTGGCATGAAAATTTGAAGCTTCTACTCCTATTAGAAGACACTTTTCAAGGCCTCTCAAAATGAAGGCATTGGCCGATCAAGCCCAACATGGGCATTTTTTGTCGAAGGTGGGGGCCATTTAAGCGACCATAAAATTAAAAGTTTTTGACTGAGGAAGCTAAAATTTAAGATTTAAGCTATTGAATGGTGTATGAATCAACCCTGAAAATTTGAAGAAAATTGGAGATGGTCACCCGACCAACTTTCTGAAATCTGTACCAGATGAGCTGGAATGACTCCTATGTAGTTCAAAGTGATATAAGCAAAGCTTTTTTGAGAATTCATCTGAAAAATAACTATGACAAAGATCAACTAAGATTCTTGTGGTTTAATGATCCATATGACTTAAATAAAGGGTTTAAAACATTTAAATTTAATGTGGTTTTGTTTGGAGCAAATGCAAGCAGGGATGGGGAGTCGGCCAAAAACAACCGACTCCTGATTCGGTATTTTTAAAAACCGACTCCGACTCCCGACTCTTTTCTTATCATGCTGATCTACAACCTTATAAATATTGGGATGTTTGTTTCGTAGATGGCGTTTCAAGTTTGAGGCTCTAGTTGGAGCATTAGCATGTTTCCCAGTGTAAACACTAATTTTTGCATTACACTCTTTACCATCTTTTTCTACTTGACAAATAAAAATACTTTCATCCTCATTTAGCTTAAAATATTGAAAGACTGCTGATTTTCTACTAGGCCCACGACTCATTACTAATAGGGGCTAATTAAATTAATAATTAATATATTGCTAATTTTTATATGGTATCTAGTATCCTAAAATAGAAATGAAATTCATTTGCTAAGATTTACCAGAACAATAAATCAAATGTGGAAATGTGAATCTAGAATTAGTTCAGGAAGATATTTATTTAGGACAGAGTAGTATTCTGGTAAATTGTTGGCATATAGAAATTGAATCAAAGAGTCAGGAGTCTGTCGTTTTTACCGACTCCCGACTCCGACTCCCCACCTCTGAATGCAAGTCCTAGTTTACTGGCTTTAACCATCAAACATCACTTAAATTTGTATGATGAAAATGATTTAAGTGTTCAGTTCTTGAAAGATCACTTCTATGTAGATAACCTTGTAGGATCAACCAAAACAGAGTCAGAATTAAATGAAATTTACATAAAAGCAGATAAAATAATGAAAAAAGGTAATTTTGAATTAAGAGAGTGGATCACAAATAATGAGACTAAATCAAAAAATAAAATCAGAAAACAAAGGATTAACAGAACCAACAAACAGGGTGAAAACATTAGGTATGATCTGGGATTTGAACTCAGATTCTAAAGTTCATGACTCACTCTGCACAAAAGGCTACACCTTAGATACAACAGCTAACACAAAAAGAAATCTTATCCGAAAGTTCAAAAATATTTGATCCTATGGGTTTACTCCTTCCTTCTACTATCAGATCCAGGGTTCTTTTACAAGAATTTTGGAAACAGAAAGTAGATTGGGATGATCCTATAACCAATAAACAACAAGATAGCTGGAAAAGGTTAGCTAAAGATCTCAATAAACTACAAAACATAAATATTCCCAGAGTTTGTGGACACAGAGATACACCTCAAACCTTGCATGTATTTGGCGATGCCAGTGAAAAGGTGTATGGCTGTTGCGCTTACCTTGTAGGTGAGGTTGGCAGCCATTTGATCTATGCCAAGGGGAAAGTAACACCCTTAAAACAAAAGAAAACTATTCCTCAGCTTGAACTACTTGCAGGTTATCTAGCTGTAAAAATAACAGTATTTCTCCATGAAGTCTATCATGATGTAAACATCACAACTACATATATTTGGCTTGACAGTCAAATCTGCTTGGCATGGATCAACTCTGATGAGTTAAACTCAAAAAACATCTTTCTCCGTAACAGATTAAGAGACATTAAAGAAGCTAGACAAAATTTGGACATAACCTTCAGATACATTCCAACAAAACAAAATTCTGCAGACTTTCTTACAAGAGGATTATCCTGTAAATTACTAAAATCTAACAAAAATTGGTTTCATGGACCTGAATTCATTCAGGATGAAACAATGTGGCCAGCAGAACAAATTAATGTAAAACTTAACATGATAACCATAAATAAAGTTGAGCCACTATTAGATTATAACAATTATTCTGACTTTGGCAAACTTGTAAGGGTAACATCTTACTGTCTCAGATTCATTCACAACTGTTTAAAGAAAATAAATAAACAAAAAATAATGATAATGAAATGTATACAAGTCTAGCTACCAAATATTGGATTAACCACATACAACAAACAGAATACAAAAATGAAATAGATTTTCTAACAATTGGTAAACAAATGAACAAAGTACCCTCTGTGGTAATAAACTTGAATCTTTACATTGACAAAGATGGCTTATTAAGATGTAAGGGTAGATTAAACAAATCACAAATCACATATAACAGTAAACAACCCCTTCTTCTTCCTAGGTTCCATCATATTACAACCCTAATTATAAGAGAGAAACACAATGAACTTTATCACATGGGTGTTCCACAAACATTAAATGCCATTAGAAAGTTGTATTGGATACCCAAAGGCAGAATGACTGTGAAGACAGTTTTGAATAACTGTGTCACCTGCAAAAGGATTCATTCCAGATCTTTCAGGAAGACCAATCCTCCTGATTTGCCAACAGAGAGAGTCACCTTTAATAGGCCTTTTGAAACAGTTGGCATAGACTATACAGGAAGTTTGACTATTGGTCTGGGAACAACAGAACAAAAAATGTACATCATACTTTACACATGTTCATCTTCTAGAGTAGTCAGCTTAGACATAGTGAGTGATCTCTCCGCAGAATCATTTGTCTATAGCTTTAGAAGATTTTGTGCTAAGCATTCTGTACCCAAAATTGTTTGGACAGATAATGCAACATATTTCAAGGGTGATGAAAACCAAATAAATGACATATTACAAAATTCACATAACATAACATATCTACAAAATAACAAAATAAAATGGAAATACATCCCTGTTGCATCACCATGGTATGGAGCAATCTGGGAAAGGAATATCCAAACAATAAAGAATTGCCTAAAGAAATCAATAAGTAAAAAATAAATTGAATTCTTTGAACTTCTCTCTCTCATTAGTGAAATTGAGAATGTTATTAATAACAGACCTCTTACTTATGTAGGGGATAATATTAATGATGTAGAGCCTCTCACCCCAAATCATTTGATTAAGGGAGAAGTCATTAACCTTCTACCTGATTACAATATCTCCTTGGATGATCCACCTTAGAGTGATAATAATCATGATTTGCAAAATAGATTATCACAAATAACAAATATAAAAACAAAATTTAAAAAGCAATGGAGTGATGAATACCTTGTTGGGTTGAGAGCAGGGTTGTGGAGTCGGTCCAAAATTTTCCGACTCCACACATTGTAAAAATTCGACTCCGACTCTACACATTGTAAAAAATCTAAAAATCCGACTCCGACTCCTCTCGTGTTTCACTCTATAATTATCATAATAATATGGTAAGACATTTCATCACCACCACATGAATCATCAGGTTACTTTCTAGGATAAGGGAACATTCAAATATTAAGAAGGATATTGACTTGTAGATATTATCATATTAAGGGATTTTTATTTTTTCCAATAATATATATATATATATATATATAAATGAAAAAGATTCTCTTAAACATACTAATTAAGGTCTAACCAGTAGTAGTCCTACTTAAAATTGAATAACCCTTCTTAACCTAGTGGCTATAACCAGGGTTGTGGAGTCGTCCAAAATTTTCCAACTCCGACTCCACACATTATAAAAATTTGACTCCGACTCCGCCCTGAAACGTGCGACTCCACGACTCCACAACCCTGGTTGAGACATAAATATATACAAAACAAAGACTGGGTTAATGAAATCAGGGTAGATGTAGTTCTAATTAGACAAAATATACCAAGACAGTGTTGGCCATTAAGTAGAGTTTTAGAACTAAAAACTGGGGAAGATGGTTAACCAAGGTTATAAAACTTAAAACTGCTTCAGGTGAAACTATAAGAGATGTATCACTCTTATACCCCCTAGAAGTAGGACCAACTACTGTTAACAAAAATGATCATGAAGATGAATCTATAATAGATTCTGATGATGATCAAAATTTGACCCAAACTATACCAAACCTAACCTGTTCAATAAATGATGTAACTAGTACTACTACTACAATAACCTATCCCACAAATAGTAGACCACAACGTTCAACTGCTCTACGAGCTAGGCAGATGTTACAACAAAATATAAGGGCTGGAGTATTGTAATATTTCCTATGGAAAATAAATTAAAATGCAACACCCTTTCATTTTAGAAAGGGTGAGGACTTTATAAAATGCTACTTTTTATATTAAAAAGTGAGGAAAAACAAAAATGGAATAACAAATAAAACATAAATTATAGGTAATCTAAGATGGGTTAACAAATAGTAAAGAAAAAATTGGGTTTCACATGCAATTTTTCCTTTTTGGCTGGCCCCAATGTGTGGAAAATTTGGGAGTACTGAAATGGAAGACCCACCTAATCTTGGATAAGCCATATTGACATTAAAAAAAAAATAATAACAATAAAAAATAACTCAGAAGGAGAACATGAACTCTTGCTGAGAAAAATTAAAAAGACACCAACGAAGAAACAAATATGGGATGAAAAGAAAAAAAGATCCCATAGCCAGAAATAGCAACACGGTTTTGGGAAGAAGAAGAAAAAGATCAGGATAAGCTGAATAAGCATAAGCTGAATAAGCATAAGAGGAAAAAAGGGCAACACGAAAGAAGCCGGAATAAAAATGTTCATTATTGGTGTCAATAAATAAGACATTAAAAGTTCAAGGTAAGAAGTTCATAAATTTCCCTTCGGTTATTAAATTTAGATTAAATAAGCCGACATTTCAGCTGTAATTGTTTAACAAAAGAGTATGGAAGTCCTGTTTATGGACAAATAGTTAGGCTGGTTCATCTTTGGCCTAGGTCGTGTTTAAGCTACTCTGGTTAGAGCAGGACCTATTTTTTCCATAGCCTGGTTAGGTCAACTGAATGCCTGGTTGTCAACTAAATACCCGGTTAGGTTAATTGAATGCCCAGTTAGGTGCCCCCCATAGTACTGTGAGGTATTGAAAAACTCATGATCTTCACTTGCCCCACAAACACCTTTAAATGGGAGACCCAAAAATGGGTGCACACACACTTCTACATTACTGTACAGTCTTTACAGCCACACCTACACTTTTCCTCCTAAGTATATATATTGTAATGTATATGGATGTAAATTGTGACTTGGTCTGCAATTGATATGGACCGTGACTTAATTTTGGTTGGCACGGTACTGGTATTGATGGGTACCATAATGAAATTGACTGGATTCTTTGGATCTGATATATTTGCATGTCAGTTATAAATAGATATAGTGTGTAACATATTTGTGGATAGTAGCCTATTATGACTTGATCCAGAGATTCTATCTTTAGTTTGAAATTGATAATTAATTAGTTTTAAATTTATACTTAATTGGTTTTGTAAAAATTGGTTATTGCCAATGTACAGGCAGTTTTTACATAGTGGAGCCACCTTGATGGGCCGAAGTGGCCCCTAGTGTGCCCACAATAAAAATTTCTTATGTTCTTGTTCTTATTGGTTAGGTTAAGTCATGATATTTTTGTAGTTTAAATGAAAATGATGAGAGCAAACTTTTCTGGTTAATTTTGAGGTGTTTTGTACGAAATGGCCATCCATTTCCTGTGCAAATGCATAGTTTTCAAGATTACGATATCTCAAAAACTACGTATTTGCACAGAAAACGGATGGCAGATTCGTGCAAAACACCTCAAAATTGACCAGAAAAGTTTGTTCTCAACATAAAAACAGACTGGGTGTAAAAATGAATAATTACCCGCAGATCTTTCACTGAAATTCCTCGTGTTGTGGTGTTGGTAAATCAGCTGGGTTTTGGGTGCCTGGACAATGTTCCATTGCTTTGGATCTGTGCGCGCTTGAATTTTCTCGACCCTAGTGACAACAAATGGTTCCCATTTTTTTGCCTGGTTTCTTAACCAGTGCCATACTATAGTGGAGTCTGTCCAATAATAGCTTGGAATTTCATAAAGGCCCAAAGAGTTTTGCACTAACTGCAAGACAGCTAGCAATTACTGCACCCATCAATTCCAACCTTGGAATAGAAAGTTTTTTCAAAAGTGCTACTCTGCTCTTTGCAGCAACCAACCTGCAACTTACTTCCTCTTCGAATGTGCCTCTTATGAAATGAAAAGGTTTATTGGCAGACTATAGTCCATATGACAAATATTATTAATACAATGACAGTTCATATACTAAGGATAGAAATATATACAATTGATTAGAAATAATACTGTAATGTCGAAGTTCAGTGGAGCTACAGACACACGTTCTCATACCAAGAAGTCCATAGCTTAGAGCAGGGGTCACCAACCTGGGTGGTAGCGCCCACTAGTGGGCTCACATTAAAGGTAATTAAACATTTCTTTCATTATTTATTTTGTCGATTATGTTGATTTATTCTTTTTGATCTAAGGTGGGCGATAAGCTTTTTTAATTTTCAAAAAATCGTAAAATTGGGAGGTGAACAAAAAAAAGGTTGGTGACTCCTGGCTTAGAGGATAAATGGCAGAGCTCATGGATAGCTTGGATGATCGGGTTGGTTGGTTTTTTAATTCTTTGCATTAGACTGTGTTGAGCACGTCTTGTTACCTCCGGGAAGCTCGGGACATTGCGGGTGTCAAACATTTGCGAAGCTGAGCATCTCGGGGGTAATTTATGTAAGAGTCTAAAAACCTGTTGTACAGCAAATTTAGAGTTCTGCCAGAACCTTTTTTATAATTCACCCACAGTTGCTGTTCGTATATATTACTGCAGAAAGTACGAAAGAGAGTGTCTTTACCTTCACTTGTACAGAATCGAAAGTTCCTTATGGTCATATTCGCTTTAGCACACAGGCTTTGAGATTTTCTTATACCCAAGTCATCACTCAAGGAGCTGGTAATAGTTTGACCCAAATACTTAAACTCTTGTACTTCCTCAATTACTTCACCATTCATTTTAAACCTTATATCAGCTGGCTGATTACAGCTTTTAGGATGAAATTGCATAACCTTAGTTTTTGTAAAAAGAATATCATGTTTCTGCGAATACACTTCGTAGACTTTTAGTAGTCGATCCAGGCCTTTAACAGAGGGACTTATTAACACCATATCATCGGCATAAACTAAGTTATTTATCCTTGTGTTATCTATACAACATCCCAATGTTGCCTCATTAAGTGAAGCAATTAATCCGTTGATATACACATTAAACCCAACAGGGCCGTAACTAGGGTTTAGAAATTAGTGAGGTCCAGATTTTTTTCGAGCGCGGCGGGACGAGCAAAATTCAGACCAAAATGACATCTACAAACAACCCAAGCTATACACTAAACACAAAACACAAAACGCTCGACGCTCCCTCTTTTCAAAAGAAAAGGTAATATGCGTTTCATACACGGAGAACGGTTGTCTCTTTTTTTTTTTTTAGGAAATAATTACCGAGGGTCCGGACCTCGGTGAC
Source organism: Bathynomus jamesi (assembly GCA_023014485.1). Classification (NCBI taxonomy): domain Eukaryota; kingdom Metazoa; phylum Arthropoda; class Malacostraca; order Isopoda; family Cirolanidae; genus Bathynomus; species Bathynomus jamesi. Next base: position 95,817 of record JAJOZX010008265.1, on the reverse strand, counting down.
CTCATAGGTAGTTACGGCCATGAACCCAACCCGACCCGAGGGTAAGGCAAGCCAGCCTTGTTCTCGGCCGGTCCCAAGTCCGGATAAATGGGGAGGGTTGGCGTCAGGAAAGGCATCCGGACATAAAAACCCAGCCAAAACCACAATGGTGAGTCTTCAACACGAAAATGCGATGACGGCTAGGGCGTACCCCATAGGCGACGTACAGAGACCTCGCCCGACCTCTGTGGTGAGGCAAGGGCTACCGCACCAAGAGCGGGTGCGGCTAACGAAGCGAGCTCGAGTGGACCTGAGAATTGCGACGCTGAATGTTGGAAGCATGACTGGCAGAGGAAGAGAGATTGTGGAGTTGATGAAGAAGAGGAGAGTTGGGGTGTTGTGTGTACAAGAAACACGCTGGAAGGGGAACAAAGCAAGAGAACTGAGTGAGGGATATAAATTGTTCTGCAGTGGGGCGTCGGTTGAGGGAAGGAATGGTGTGGGTATTGTATTGGCGAAGAAATTGAAGGATAGCATAGTGGAAGTAAGGCGAAGAGGAGATAGACTGGTGACTTTGAGAATGAATTATGGGGAACATGTACTCAATATAATCAGTGCATACGCACCACAAAGTGGATGTTCGGACGACGTTAAGGAAGCATTCTGGAGGTTATTGGAGGAAGAAATGGAGAGTATTGCCGAGGACGAACGAGTGGTGTTGGGCGGGTATATGAATGGACACGTTGGTGATCATAACGATGGAGTGGTCAGAGTGCACGGTGGTCATGGCTATGGAGAGGCAAACGTGGACGGTGAGAGAGTGTTGGATATGGCTGTATCGTTTGATCTAGCGATTGTAAATACGTTTTTCAGAAAGAGGGAGGAGCATGTTATTACGTACAAGAGTGGAGGCAGAACATCGCAAATTGATTTCATACTGTATAGGAGGGCGCAATTGGCCGAGGTGAGGGACTGCAAAGTTATTCCAGGAGACCATGTGACGCCACAACACCGGTTGGTAGTCATGGATGTGATGTTGAAAAAAGGAAGAAAGACCCGAGGAACAACAGTGAGGAGAATTAGGTGGTACAAACTGAGAGAGGAGGGGAAGAAACAGGAATTTAGAGAGAGAGTGTTGAGTGAAATCCATGTTGATGAACAGAATGTACAGGATTGGTGGGTACATAATGCGAATGTCATGAAAACGGCAGGTAGAGACATATTGGGGGAAACATCAGGTAAAGTGTGGGAAGATAAGGAAGGATGGTGGTGGAGTGATGAGATCCAAAGAGCACTACGAAGTAAGAGAGAAACTAAGAAGTTATGGGAAGAATCGAGGAGTGAAGAGTGTAAGGTGGTATATAAAGAAGCAAAGAAACAGGCAAAGAGAGCAGTGGCGAGAGCAAAGGCGGAGGCATATCGGCAGATGTATGAGGATTTAGAGGATCGTGAAGGACAAAAGAAGATATACAGATTGGCTAAGAGCAGAAATAGAGCGACAAAAGACTTTACACAGGTAAAACAAATTAAGGGAAGGGAGGGGGCGGTGCTGCAAAGAGATGAAGAGATAAGGGATAGATGGAAGGAATATTTTGAGGAATTATTAAATAAAGAAAACCCAAGATCTTTCTATGAGGATGGATTACCAAATGTAGCTATGACAGAACAAGTGGGGAGGATGAAAGTGAGTCGTGCTCTGAATAGGATGAAAAATAACAAAGCGACTGGCCCAGACGAGATACCAGCCGAGGCATGGAAGGCACTGGGAGATGAGGGGGTGGATCTGGTGTGGGATCTAATGCAGAAGTTGTTTGACCAGGAGGTGATTCCGGATGAGTGGCGGACCAGCATCATAGTGCCTATATTCAAAGAGAAGGGAGATGTACAAGATTGCACGAATTATAGAGGGATCAAGCTAATATCACATACAATGAAGATATGGGAGCGAATAGTGGAGAGTAGGTTGAGAGACGAAGCGGAAGTGTCAGTGGAACAGTTTGGATTTATGCCGGGAAGGAGAACGACAGATGCAGTTTTTGCATTGAAACAGTTGGCAGAGAGGGGCAGAAGGCGTTGCACATGGTTTTTATTGACTTGGAGAAGGCATATGATAGGATACCACGGCAGGAAGTTTGGAGATGCTTAAGGGAAAAGATGGTACCTGAGAAGTATGTTAAACTGATCAAGGGGATGTACAGGGGAGTAACAACTAAGGTGAGGAGTAGCGTGGGTGTGTCAGAGAGCTTTGGGGTGGAAGTTGGTCTGCACCAAGGATCAGCTTTGAGCCCCTTCCTTTTCAATGTGGTATTCGATGTGTTGACGGACAGGATTAGAGGGGAGGCGCCGTGGTGCATGATGTATGCAGACGATGTTGTGTTGAGTGGGGAGACGAAAGAGGAGGTGGAGCAGCAGTTGGAAAATTGGAGAGAGGCGTTGGAAAGTAGGGGGATGAGAATTAGCCGAAAGAAGACCGAATATATGAGATGTGATGTGCAGCAGGACCGAGGAGGGGAGGTGACATTGAGTGGAGAGCGTGTTAAGACGGTGGAGTATTTTAAATACTTGGGGTCAACAGTGGATGCAGAGGGGGGAGCAGAGAGAGAGATAAACTGTAGAATACAGTCGGGGTGGAAGAACTGGAGAGACGTATCAGGGGTGCTCTGTGATAAGAGGGTCCCAGTGAAACTGAAGGGAAAGGTATTCAAAACAGTGGTGAGGCCGGCAATGTTGTATGGAATGGAGACTGTGCCAATGAAGAAGAGCAATGAAAGAAAAATCGATGTGGCTGAAATGAAGATGTTGAGATGGATGTGTGGAGTGACGAGGAGGGATAGGGTCAGAAATGAGCATATAAGAGGGACAGTGAAGGTGGCGGAAGCATCTAAGAAGGTGCAGGAGGCCAGGCTGAGGTGGTATGGACACGTCAGGAGAAGAGAGGAGGAGTATGTGGTGCGCAGAGTGCTGGAGATGGAGTTGCCGGGACGGAGAAGAAGAGGAAGACCGAAGACAAGATGGAGGGACTGTGTGGTGGCGGACATCAGGGAGAAGGACTTGGAGGAAGACGTGGTATACGACAGAGGAGAGTGGAGAAGACGAACCAAAAACAGCGACCCCATGTAAAGATGGGATAATAAGCTGCGGAAGAAGAAGAAGATATACACATTAAACAGCACACGGGAGAGCAAGGAGCCTTGTCTCACCCCGCAAGAGGAGCCAAAACACTCGGATAGTACATTGCCCCACCTAACAATGAAAGATTGGTGGGAATACCAAAATTTCAATAAATTTAATATGTACATGGGAACCTTCCTGTCTTCTAGTTTTGCAAATAAAATATTGTGGTTCAACCTATCATATACCTTACTTATATCTAGGAAACAGCTATAAATAGTTGAATTACTGTCAGTGTATTCAGATATTGTTTCTTTAAGTACATAGATACACAGGTCAGTTGAGTGGGACCTTTTAAAGCCAAACTGATTAGGAGATGTCCATAGGAAATCATTTAATCGGCGTAACAAGAGTTTTTATAGTGGTTTCGAGAAGTAGGAAGCGACAGCAATAGGCCTGTAATTATTGCTGGAAAGAATGTCTTCGTACTTATTTTTGACCAGGGGCAAGATATGTACCCTCATGAACTCTGCAGGGATATAGCTATGAGTGAGCCAGCATGGCTGATAGGAGCAATGATATATGCAGACACACTACGTCATTTGCATATTTTAAATGCTCATTCGATAAGTCATCTTCCCCTGACGCAGAACCAGTCTTTAACTCTTTAATTAACCTCTTTACTTCAGAAAATGATATCAAAATATTTTCCCTTGTCCCTCCCACAATCGTTTCGCTGCAATCTATCTTAAGATTATCCCTACTCACACTGTTAAGAATGTTAGAATAGTGGTTTTTCCACAGCTTTGCAATTTCATCCTCCCCCGACACCCCATCGATTGTCGGAGGGAGGACATTTTTGACACCCGTTTGATTCTTAACAAATTTCCAAAATTTGTTATTATCGTTATTTATGCGAGCTTCACAGGCTTTTGATGCTCGAATAGACTCTTCTTCCTGTTTACATCGCCTTGTGGCCACCTTATACTCACCCGACTTCTACACATATTCAAGTATACAGGTCCTAATCTGGGTCTACCATGAAAGCACCACAAATCATAGGCGTCTTTCTATTCCCTCTTCATGGGGGCAATAAAATCATTCCATCCAGGAATAATCTTAGTATGAGGGCCACTCAATATATTTTACCCCACCTTTGTTTTCTTTCCAAGTTTTCTTGTAAGTTCCAGAAATTTTGTACACAAGTAGTTACATACCTTTCTTAAAAGTTTTAATTTTTCCACATAGTCTCCATCCTTTTCTACGGCTTTCCTCCACCTCGAAACAAGGGCCTTTATTCCTTGCTGGTAAAAAGTCCGCTGGGTTCAGCTAGATAAACCTCGTAACCTCCTCAACAACCTCATCGTCACTGAAACTTTTTCCCACGAATAGCATCCTTCATTGGCCCAAACAAATGGAAGTCTGAAGATTCAAGCTGTATAAAGGGTGGGGTAACACAGTCAAGCGCATTTTTTTGATGGCCTCTCTTGTTTGTAAACTGTTGTGTGGTTTTCCGTTAACGTGCAAATGAAGGACGTCTTCCAGTTTTCTCTCCGGTCGAACACCCTTTATACGTCTCTGGAATCTCTGTAGGGTAGCAATATATGCCTCCGAGTTGTTTGTTTGTCCTTTCTTCATAATGTCCACCAGAATCACCCCTTTTATGTCCGAGAAGATGGTGGCCATAACCTTTCCTGCAGAGGGAGCCATTTTGAACTTTTTCTTGCGTGGGAAGTCTGCGTGATGCCACTCCATGGATTGGCGTTTTGTTTCAGGTTCAAAGTGGTGTACCCAAGTTTCATCCCAAGTCACAATTCGTGAAAGAAAGTCATCCCCTTCTGTCTCGTATCGAACCAACGGTTCAGAAGCAATTTCTTTTCTTTGGGCTTTGTGATCTTCAGTCAGTTCGCGAGGAACAAACCGTAAACACGCTTTTGAGTATCCCAGTTGCTGAATTATCGTATTCACACTTCTTTCACTAATTCCTAGCTCCAGTGATAGCTCCTTGTATATGACGCGCCGATTTCATCGAATGATGCTATTAGCACGTTGCACAGTGTGAGATGTCACAGCCGATGCCGGGCGACCGCTGCGTGGCTCATCATCGAGTCTGGCTCTCCCTCTCTCCGATGATCTAACACGTTTAGACTAGCGTCCAACTGTGCTTCGATCAACAACAGCATCTCCGTAAACGTTTTGTAGACGTTTGTAAATATTTTTAACTGTCTCCTTCTCTGCGGTTAAGAACTTGATAACAGCTCTCTGTTCACGACGCACATTACTGTCAGACGGCATTTTCGAAACTGCTTTAACCATCGGTTTTATAGAAGGGCACTTAATAGCGGTTTTATACAAGGAGGGGAGGTTCAAACTGGAAAAATCCGGTTATGTAAAGCGCAGAAAGTTCAAATTTACGGCCCAAAAGACATTTCAGCCCCATGGCCTATTATTTAGCTAAGAAAAGAGGGTGGGGGCAAAATATATTGAGTGCCCCTAGTATAAATGCAAGTTGCATAGGCTTCCTCACTTGCATCACAAAAGATGTGCAGTCCAAATTATGTGAACTATTGTTCAACTCTCCAAAGTATCATCTTGGGATTTCAATGTCTCCAAGATATGCCAATTCTTTGAACTAATATTTCCATTTTACCACCATGATCGGGTAACTCTTCATCCCAACCAAGTCCAATTTCCCAGAGGTTCTGAAACCAAATTTTTTACTTTATCACAAATGGAGCCAGGAATCCAAGATGATCAAAGACCTTCGAAGCCAAACTAAGAGCTGTATGTTTCGTCCACCTTGTCTCATTTCAGCCAGCTCTACTAAAGATTTCCCACTGAAGGTAAACAAATCCTCTCCTTGCTGCCAAAGAATGCCTAGCACCTTTGTGTCTATTGCCCACAACTTAATACCAGAATCGTCAATACTTTCTGCTGCATCAGGATAGACTTCAGAATATTTTTGAAAATGGTACTGCATAGTAGCTGCCAACAGAAATGGATCAAAGCCGAGGCCAAACAACACTGATTTCAATCTATATGCTTGAACGTTGGGTTCATTTTCCAACAAGTTTTTCGTATCCACCCACAGATACCTTACTGCATCTCTGTCCTCTGGTTTTAACTTTATCCGCAAAAAGGCTTGCCTCACATCTGCAGTCAATGCTACTCTACCAAACCTGAATTTCAGTAACAAGGAAAATAAATCTGCATTTAAATTTGGCTCAGCATCCAAACAATCATTCCAACGACACACCACCTTTTCCCCTGGCTGAGCCATCAAAACTATCCTCAGTTTGGTGGTAGTTTTGTCTCGCCGTACCAATGCATGGTGTGGCAGATAATGTGCCTCCTGGCTCACCAGCTCACCTTGCACCCTTTCAGCATAGCCCTCCTTTACATAGCTTACGATGGCCTCATTGTATTCATTTAACAACTCCTCATTTTCCCTTAGCCTGTGCAATGAAGTCTCCAACCTCCTATTAGCTAGCTGAAGGTTTGAGCTGGGTTTCCAAGAAAACTTCCAAGGGAGGCCAACTTCGTAGCAACTATCTCTAAACCCAGTACCTTTTCCAAATTGCTCTAAAACATCGCTGTTCACGGCACTTGCCTGCTTCTCCTGTTTGTCCTTTATGCCAATGGATTCAAGTTCCCCAAAGGCTTTTAAATTCCTTTCCAAACCATGGCTGTTCTCCTCAATCTTAACAAAAAGAGCTTTAACCTCCATTTCATTGCAATAGCTACCATGTAGCATCCAGCCTTGCTTACCTTCAATAGCTACAGGCAGTGGTGTAGTGCTAAATAAAGAAGTGAGGGAACGCATTTTGAAAGTGTTACTCAGATGCGGGGGGACAATGGCGAGCGCGAAGAGCCCATACAGCTGGGGGTCCGGGGGCACTGTAAGCCCCTGGGGAAATCTTTTGAAATCTGGCCAATTTCAGGGATATTTTGAGGTCATATGCACTGGATATTAGGATATATTCTGTGATAGCGTGGGGTAGACACCCCAGTTAGGTTACTTAGGTTCTAGCAAACAATCAAAAGCACTTACCGGTGCGTTGAATTAGATATTCCTTTGAAAGCCTACCATTAGATTTCTGTGTCCCACAAACGGCCTACCTAACTCTCTCTTACATTACCAACTTAGAAGCTATAGACATTACCCCTAACTATACTTAAGTACGGACAACTTTCTACCCCATTTGTCACCTTAGAAACACCACCTAATTATACTCAGCACCAATGATTAGGTCAGATCGGAAAAAACATCTCTAGGCTAGCCCAAAACAATACGAACAGCCGCGTTGGTTCGTTTTCGACTTGCTCTTGCCATTCAGCTTAGATTTAGTGATATTTCCCCTTTAGTGACTTTTAGACTATATACATATATATATATACATACACGCAGAGATGGGCACGATCTTGATCTTCAAGATCAGATCGTGATCTTGAAGATCAAGATCGTGATCTGATCTTGATCTTGAAGATCACTTTTATTATGGTGATCTTGATCTTGATCTAAGATCACTTTATTTCTTGTGATCTTGATCTTGAAGATCACTTTAGACTTCAAGATCACTTTTAATTTCAGATTCTTAAATATGCCGCTATGCGAATGTCATTTGTTTTTTGTCCAAGCGACATCTGGTGGCAACTTTGTTCAACACCGACTGTTTATGTTTTCTGTTAGTTGGGTGACTTGCGTCATGCGTGAGCTCATGGAAGGTGTAGTTGCTGTGAAATTTAGGCTCGTAAAAAGTGTAATTTACTGTGCAATTATGTTAAAAGTGTTCTATTAATATATTATTATATATAGGCATAAAATATAGCCTATAGGTTCGTATTCATAATAAATTAATTCTAAACATATTTTATTTACAGATTGAATTTTTTAATAATGAGTGCAATTTTACAACTTCAACAGGCTCCCAAGGGAACCAAATATTCTAGGTTGTCACCAGAACAGTATTCAATATATTTAGATAACAATGTTGGTAATAAGGATCAATCTGTGCTATTGAACGGAAAATATTTTCAAATTGTCGAAAAAACTGGAAACAGTATCAAAGTTATTTGTAGGCAGTGTACAAAGAAAACTACAATTCTGTCTGCTGGCATCGACTCAACAAGCAATCTTCTGAGGCACCTCAGGGTTAGTACTACTTAGTAACTAAGTAGTAAGTAGCAACATTAACATAATGGTTCAAGTCATATTTTAAGTGACTGGTGCCATACAAGACTAATGCTACATTTACATAGACGTCCATTTGAATATATTGTGCACTTCAATATTAATAGATTATGGACTAGTAACTACATTAAAAACTGCCGATATCCAACTATAATAAAACGCCAGGTGTATCTGTCTTTCTCTCTGTCTGATCCATGTCTGTAATTTCTCCTATTTAGTTACTGAAGGACGAAATTCGGCTTTCAATTAACATAGGATAAAAATGCACTGATCATGGTGAAAATACTTTTAGTTAAAGATAACAAAATTTTAGAATCTTGTTAAGTATTAATTTCAACTAGAAGTTTGATACTCTGATAAATATTATACAGGGTGTTCAAGAAGTCTCTCCGCATGATAATAATTTATTTTCTTGTGCAGAAACTACATTCGGATCTTTTGGGTGAATATGAATCGGAGAAGAAATCTCGCAAGCGTCCAGCTAAAGAGAAGATGCCAGCGGCAGCAATGCTGGCCCTGCCAAAATTGCCAAGCAGTCAACACTAAGCATGTTCCACATTTCCAAGCAAAAACAAGGACCACCAATATGCAAGGATATCCTTGAAAAGAAGATTCTCTCGCTTGTGGCTAATGGCTCCTACCATTGAGCCTAGTTGAACTACATGAATTTAAGGATCTTCTTTCATGTTAGTATAACTCAAATATTTTGCTATTTTTTTCCATAGCTAATATCTGATTAAAATAATTAATCATATTATTTGTATGAACATTAGACTATCGCTAGCCTAGCTAAATATTTTGATATTTTTTCCATAGCTAATCTATTGTATTTGTTTTAATTTTTAAATATTTTTTTCAGACGTCAACCCGGCTGTTCAGGTGCCATCTAGACGCACCCTGGCTAGATCTCTTGCAACAACAACCAGTACAATGAAGGAAGACATACAAGCAAAACTGGCAGCAGTTGACCATGTGTGTGTTACATGCGACATATGGTCAACTAATCACCGCAGTTTCATGGGAGTCACTGCGCATTGGGTATGCTATTGATTTAGTGTATTATTTTTATATAATTGATAAATTGACCATTGGTGATAGACTGATAGTCTGATAGACTTATAGTATAATCTTTTCATTATTCGACAGTGTTCCTCATTCATTAATTTGGTGAGTCTTCATTTTGCTGTGATTCACAGTAATTTCACACTAATTCACTGATTCTGTCATCTGTCATTGTGTCTGATTCACAGCAAAATGTGGAAGAGTCCATATTCACAGGCTGTGAATATGGACTCTTCCACATTTTGCTCTTATGGGATGGGTCACTGATGTCGTGGTATGGTAGGCGACTCATCGCTGAATTGCCTCCTTTATATCACATAGTTCTTCTCTTCAATGTTTGGTGGCGCAGTTTAGCTGGTGCGTGTCTAACCAATATTATTAAATTAAGCTTAAAAAATGTTCATACAAACATTGATTTTATATTCTTACATTACAGATCAATGATGACTTGTCGCGAGGATCAGCTGCACTGGCATGCCGAAGATTTCGTGGAACACATAGCTTTGATAAAATTGCTGGAATATTGGACAGGATCAACTCGGAGCATGGTTTATCTTATAGAAAAGTTGTATCTACAGTCACCGACAATGCATCGAACATGGTGAAATGCTTTAAAGAGTTCGGTGTTCGTGTTCAGAATCGTACTGACGACATTGATGAAGATGATGCAGATGAAGATGATGATGAAAAAGATTCAGATGAAGAGGTTATCATCAGCAACTTTCCTGAACATTCAGGAGAGCATGGAGAGGAGTCAGTGAAACTATCATCCCATATTCGATGTGCCTCCCACACATTGAACTTGGTAGCAACAACTGATGCAGATAAAGGACTGAATTCACCTGGACTAAAGAAGATAAAGCATTCTGCAATGGGAAAATGTTCGGCGCTGTGGAATGCTGCTGGTAAACCCAAGTGAGCAGAAAAATACAGGAAATAACTGGCGTCCAATTTAGGTACCCATGCGTCACCCGATGGAACTCAATGTACGACTCATTAAGCCAAATATATAAACATAAGAACGACGTGAATGTAGCTCTTGAAGAACTGAATCTACCCATCCTCAAAGACAATGAATTGGAATTTATTTCAGAATATTTGTCTGTTCTAAAACCAATTGCAGCAGCCCTCAACAAATTACAGGCAGAGAAAGAATGCTACTACGGTTGTCTTCTTCCAACAGTCCTAGTGACTCAAGATGCCCTCGCAAGATTGGAGCCTATCCAACCAAACGACCTGCGCTTGAGACACTGCATGCCATTACTGGCAGCAGTCGTCTCTGGCTTCAATGCCAGATTTGGTCATTTTTTGTCGTTGAGCCCCGAGGTAACTGATGCCGTTTTGGCCTCAGTATCTCATCCGTATTTCAAACTTAGATGGATATCATTGTTGCAAGGGCCTAATTTCGGCGATCATGAAGCAATCAAGTCTCAAGTAAAAGACAAACTGCAAATGGCTGTAAGAAATTGTAATTCTGACAGCAGTGGTAATAGTTCGGTGAACTCAGACTCATCATCTGAAGACGATTTCTTCAGAACTATGGACGGCTCATTCTCTGCTCCTAACAACAAGGAAGACTTGGAAGTCCTCAATTATTTGCAGGACACCAGTAAGGCACTCGACTCTTTAGATAGGTATCCTGCTATAAGAAGATCTTCAAGAGGTATAACACCACGCTACCTTCCTCTGCACCAGTGGAACGGTTGTTTTCGTTTGCTGGCATGGTTCATAGCCCCAAACGAAGTCGTCTCTCGGATGGTAACTTTGAACAATTGGTTTTGCTGAAAGCAAATGTTTACAGCGGTTGAACATTAAATTAACACTCTTAACTTGCGGTTTTTACCCTTATATTGTCAGTAATTGCGTACTGCAGTAAAACTGTAAAATTAAATTCTATGTAAAAAATGTTTACTTATATATGCTGACCATTCATTGATATGGGTTATGGACCTGGTGAAATGAGAATTGAGAAAAATAGAACTAAAAACTATATGTAGGTCATTTAATAGTTTTTTCTTTGCTGATAAGTTATGATAATACTAAGTTTTAAGTTTACCACCTGAAAAACTGAAAGGGGAATCGTCAATCCCCGTGGTTTAGATCAGGTGACATGGGTAGGATGCGATGCTTGTATTGCCTCAGCCCTCAGGGGAGTATTAGGAGTGATACTTTTCAGGAGTGATTAACAAAATAATTTGTTTTTGTTTACTCTACAAGAGTACAACTTTTTTCAATTCATAAAAAGTGATCTTAAAAAGTGATCTTGAAAAGTGATCTTCAAGATCACGATCTTGATCTGGATCTTCAAGATCACATTTTTCTGGTGATCTGATCTTGATCTTCAAGATCACATTTTTCTGGTGATCTGACCTTGATCTTCAAGATCACATTTTTCTGGTGATCTGATCTTGATCTTCAAGATCACCAAAGTTGGTGATCTTGCCCATCTCTGCATACACGTCACCTCACTCCTCCCCTACAAGTTTAGTCTGTCAGGGGGATGAGGGACCCTAGACGACCTGCGGAGCGGGGTTGATGTAGTAGGATTAGGTGCAACCTGCGTGGGCGGGCGAATTGAACCATTCTCCAGAGGATCGTTTTTCTCTTCCGGAAGACTCCGGTCGTTCTGCAATTCACGTTCCCATATCTGGTCCTGATGGCGTTTAATAGAACGACCATTTTCTAGTTGGCACTTGAAGGAAACAGGGCCCGTTCTCTCCTGCACAGTTGCAGGAACCCATTTTGGTCCAGTCCCATAGTTGCGAATCATAAATGGATCATTAGGTTGCGCTTCTATAACTCTCCCTTTTTTAGTGTCGTAGTACAACTTCTGTTTTTCCTGATGGCGTAAAACTCGTTGTTGTAACTTTTCGTTTGGACGTAACAGATCGAAAACTGAACGAATTCCCTGGCCAATCATAAGTTTAGAAGGAGACACCCCCGTCGTGGTGTGAGGTGTTATTCGATATTTAAACAAAAATTTATCCAACACCACTTGCATTTCCTCCCCACGAGAATGACGCAAGGCCGACTTGAAAGTACGGACCATGTTTTCCGCGAGACCGTTAGTAGACGGGTGGAAAACACTAGACCGGACATGTCTAATGCCATTTAAGTGGACGAAGGAACGAAATTCCTCACTGGTAAAACAAGTACCATTGTCGGAAACCAGGACTACGGGTAAACCCCATCGAGCGAAAACCGAACGGAGTAAGCGAATAGTAACACCCGAAGTCGTGGAAGTGGTTGGAAAAATTTCCCCCCACTTAGAGTAGGCGTCCATAATGACTAGGAAATAAATATTATTTATAGGACCTGCATAGTCAACATGGATCCTATGCCACGGTATAGTAGGCCATTCCCAAGGATGAAGTGGACTTTTCCTTGGGAGATCTCTGTTCTCTAGGCAGCTTTGACAGGAACGAACCGATGATTCGAGTTCTCCATCTAAACCAGGCCACCAGAAATAAGCTCTCGCCAGCTCTTTCATTTTTGTTGCGCCCATGTGTTCAGCGTGAAGTTCCTTCACTAAATTCGACCTGCCTTTATTTGGAATAATCACTCTGTGGCCCCATAAGAGACAGCCATTTTGAATGGAGAGGCCAGACTGACGTTGATAAAAAGGCTGTAATTCACTCTCAACCTTAGTAGGCCAACCAACTGAGCAGAAATGGATGACCCTAGACAGAATAGGGTCTGATTTTGTCCACTGCTCTATTTGTACCGCAGATACTGGAGTGGATTCCAAAAACTCCACCAAGTGAACCCATTCTGTAGGTATAGGTACACAATCATTTGGATTTTCTAAGGGCAACCTACTTAGCGCATCAGCCGTACCTAGAAGTTTACCTGACCGATGTACTAAGTCAAATTTATAGGCTTGTAGAATGAGTGCCCATCGTTAAATCACCTGAGGCCATAACTGGAATATTTTTATTAGGTGAAAATAAACCTAAAAGTGGCTTATGGTCAGTAATTAGTTTAAATTCATGACCCCATAGATAGAAATGAAATTTTTTTACTACAAATACTAAGGCTACTGCTTCACGTTCCACTTGTGCATATCGTCTTTCAGTCTCAGTTAGTGTTCTAGAAGCAAAACAGATAGGCCTATCTACACCATCAATGTGGTGAGATAACACTGCCCCAATTCCATAAGAACTGCTGTCTGCTGAAACTACGAGAGGAAGTTTAGGATCATAATGCACTAGGAGAGTGGACTTTAGTAGTACGTCCTTGGAAGCCTCAAATGCTTCCTTTTGAGTTTTCTCCCATCTCCACTGTTCCCCAGATCGTAATAGCTTATTTAGGGGTTCAAGGAAAGTCGATGCATTAGGCAAAAATTTCCTATAAAAGTTTAGGAGACCTAAATAAGCTTGTAACTGTGTGATGTTTTGTGGAGGTGGTGCATTTTTTATTGCTTCTAGTTTATCCATCGTTGGATGAATGCCTGAGGCATCTATGCGGAACCCTAAATATGAAACCTCGTTAGTGACCCATGAACACTTTTCTCTCTTTAGCTTCAGTCCGGCATCCCGGAGTCTTTTTAGAACCGTGGTTAATCTAGTTAGGTGTTCTTTTTTAGACGAACCTGAAATGAGGACATCATCTAGAAAGCAAAGTACCCCTGGAATGTGACCTAGAACTTGGTCTATTGTCCTCTGAAAAATACCCGGAGCCGATGCTATTCCATAGCATAGCCTATTGTACTTATATAGGCCTCGGTGCGTATTTATGATAGTTAATTCTTTAGAGTTTTCATCTAAACTTAGTTGAGCATAGGCTTGGGACATATCGAGTTTTGTGAAATATTTACCCCCAGCAAGAGAGCTAAATAATTCATCAGGCTTGGGTATAGGATAGCAATCTATAAGGACGGCTCTATTTGCTGTTAAACGGTAATCCCCACATAACCGCACGGACTTGTCCGGTTTTAGTACAGGAACTACTGGGGCAGCCCACTTAGCGTGTATGACTGGTTCAATAATTTTATCTTTTAGCAGCCTGTCAATTTCTAAATCTACCTTCTCCCGCAGTGCATGCGCAATTGAACGAGCCTTACAAAATTTCGGAGTTACATTAGGATCTACTTCTATGCAGACCTGATGGCCTTTTAGGTTGCCTACTTCAGGCCCAAAAACAGAAGAAAACTCCCTTAACAATGAGTCTATGTCAGATGGATATGAGAGTGTATGCACATCTGCCTGACCCCTTGGCAAGATTTTGTCAATTGGCATTTTCAAAGCATCAATCCAATCACGGCCTAGTAGAGTAGGCCCTTGCTCATCCACCATTAAAAGGGTTAAGGGATGAGACAAAGTTTTCTGGTTGAGTGTAACTGTGACGTATGCTTCTCCACAAATAGGTATTTGTATGTCCCCATACTTCTTCAAAGTCGTTTTAGATGCATGTAGTTTAGGTGTGTTTTTGAAAATCTTATCAAAAACTGCCTTGGACATGACCGTCCGGGCAGCACCTGTATCTAATTCTAGAGGAACTGTGATTCCACTTAGGCCTACCTCTACAATATATGGGCCTGTATTTTTCCCACTTTGCTGCTCATAAAATAGGTACTCCACTCCAATGTTCGAAGTATTTCCCTTTTGAGGATTTACACTAGAAATGTTAAAATTAGAATTTTCACCCTTCGTTTTCTTTGAAAAACACACTTTAGCTATGTGGCCTATTTTACTACAGTTTCGGCAAACTGCTTCTTTAAAAGGGCAATCCTTCTTCCAATGGTGTTTTCCACACCCTGAACATGGCTTGGAAGGCTTAGTAGAATTAGTAGGCTTAGTCGTATTCGCCTCATACCTTTTATTTGCCTGTCTAGTAGGCTCATTAGGTCTGCCAGGCCTAGAAGATTTAAAGCTATTTACGTGTTGGGCTTTACTACTGTGATTTCCAAAAGCTCTAACATCTTTAGCAGCTGCTTCTCTGGCCGTAGCTATTTCTACAGCCTGACTAAAAGTTAGGTCCTCTATGGCTAATAGGGCTCTCTGGGTAGACTCCTCTTTGAGACCCATCACAAACCTATCTCTTAGCATTTCATCTAATTTGTCCCCAAATTTACACGTACGGCTATGGCTTTTTATTCCTGCAACAAACTCTGCAATGCTTTCATTTCCCGTCTGATGCCTTGAATAAAATTTGAAACGTTCATAGATGAGAACTACTCGGGGTTTGTAGTGATCGGTTAGGGCCTGTACCAATTCATTATAGGTGCAGGTTTCCGGTGCTTTAGGAGAAACTAGGTCCATAACTAAACCAAACGTTTTAGGGCCTATTATAGTTAAAAAGGTAGGTACTTTCTTAGCATCAGGAATGGAATTTGCCTCGAAAACAACCTCACCCTAGTGGCATAAGCTTCGAAGTCCTCCCCAGAGTCTTCGTAGGGGCTTATATGGCCAATCACCGACATGCTAGAGCAAAACCGAATTAGGCCAAATCACGTGAAGTAGGTTAGATTAGGTTTAAATTTGATCTAGTTACTCCCCAGTTAGGGCTGAATAGTGAATTGTATTAGAGTTAGGGCTGAGTAGGAATTAGTTTTAGAGTTAGGGCTGAGTAGGAATTAGTTTTAGAGTTAGGGCTGAGTAGGAATTCGTTTTAGAGTTAGGGCTGAGTAGGAATTAGTTTTAGAGTTAGGGCTGAGTAGGAATTAGTTTTAGAGTTAGGGCTGAGTAGGAATTAGTTTTAGAGTTAGGCCGGCGGGACCTATGCTATAGTACGGTAGCTTACCCACACAAACAAACCAAATCGGACGACCCACTAGGCTACATCCAATTTTCCAAACAACCACTTGAACCCAATAAGCCAAATTAAACCAATGAGCCAAATTTAACCCAATGAACAAAATTTAATCAAATGAGCCAAATTCAATCCAATGAGCTTAATCGAATCCCATGAGCTTAATTGAATCCCATCCTCGTCGCCAAATGTGATAGCGTGGGGTAGACACCCCAGTTAGGTTACTTAGGTTCTAGCAAACAATCAAAAGCACTTACCGGTGCGTTGAATTAGATATTCTTTTGAAAGCCTACCATTAGATTTCTGTGTCCCACAAACGGCCTACCTAACTCTCTCTTACATTACCAACTTAGAAGCTATAGACATTACCCCTAACTATACTTAAGTACGGACAACTTTCTACCCCATTTGTCACCTTAGAAACACCACCTAATTATACTCAGCACCAATGATTAGGTCAGATCGGAAAAAACATCTCTAGGCTAGCCCAAAACAATACGAACAGCCGCGTTGGTTCGTTTTCGACTTGCTCTTGCCATTCAGCTTAGATTTAGTGATATTTCCCCTTTAGTGACTTTTAGACTATATACATATATATACATACACGTCATCTCATATTCCAAGGTTGAAGATGCAGTATTTCCAGTGTCATTAGATATGTGACATCCAGTACGATCAATAAAAATAGCTAACAACTGGAATGATTAACTAAAAAAAAGTTAACAACTGTTACGCCGTGGTGACTGTTTCACCAGATCTTTATAGGCTAGCATTGCCTCAGTCGAAGCTAAAAGAAATGAAACAGTTAATGATTCTTTCTCATATTTCTTCTAGGGGTGGGAATTAAAATTTCATGACGTTAGAGATTTGTAAGTTCGGATTTATTTGAAATAGTGAGGGAACGCCGTTCCGTCTACCAAAAAAAGTAAGGGAACGCCGTTCCCACGCGTTCCCACAGCACTACACCACTGGCTACAGGACCTTGAGATGTGCGGACAATATTACCAGTGATGAAATCCCAATAATAGTCAACTCCAATCAAAAGACTAATATCTTTTGTTCCTTCAAACTTATTATTGCCCAAATTAATTCCTTTAACTTGCAATTCTTGGACACATGCCATATTTAAACAAGTAGTGACTGGAGCCCAAAGTTTCTCAATCTCTACAGCTTGGACCTTGATAGTGGGATTTTGTGGTAACAACCTCTTAACCAGAACCTCTACTTTCTTAACTTTGGTTCGAGTTTGAATTGAACCCCCAAACCCAGAAATTCTTAAATTTTCCCTCTTAAATTCTTTAAACTTCAAATTTCTGGAAATTTTGATCTTAATAAAGCTACACTGGCTATTAGTATCAAACAACACTCTTACAGTAATTTCTTCATCATTCCCAATTAATATTGCTGCAGCTGTTTGCAATAACCCCCCTTTACTCTTACTCCCTTTCACAGCGGTGGCATGTGCCACTGATATATCTACTTCTGGGGTAGACCTACTATGAGTATTTTCACACAATAATGGCTGATGCCGGCCATGGCATTTTTTGCACAAATTTTTAAACTTACAAAAACTTGCTCTGTGACCTTTTAAAAAACATTTAAAACATGCTGTGGACTTAGTTGCCCTGTCCTTTCTCTCCTCAACAGGTGAAGCCTCAGCCATTTCACATTTATATGACTTGTGGTTGCCTTCGCAAAATATGCATTCCTTGATTCCCTTTAATTTATTCTCAGAGGATGCATGTAGAGCTGACACTGTACCTGGGCTATTCCTTCTTGTAAAAACTTTGGTGATACAGTTTATACATCTTAACTTAATATATACAAGCAATGCTGCATCAATCAGCTTAGTCATCATATCGCCTTGGGACAACAATGGCTCTTCCTCTTCTAGATTTTCTAACATACTGACGACCAGTGGTGGGCACCGTTAACCAAAAAGTTAATTTCGATAACGATAATCCGTTAACCCCAATTTTTAACTCCGATAACGATAATCCGATAATTTTACTACAAAGTTAACGGAAGTTAACGATAATCCGTTAACGATAACTATTTCTTTACTAACATTTAAAAAAATCAAGGAAAAAAGCTTTAAAACCCATAGAAAATGTTTATTTATGCAAAATCCAACAATAAATAGGTATTTAACTGTATTTTTATCAAGTTTTGCAACTTTTTTGCTTAATAACTTTTTTTTTTATTTTTAATAAAAAATGTACTGATTATATGTTTTGAAACCCTTGTAACCACTAACCATTAACTAAATTTTAATTTACCAGAGAATTATTATGGCGGGAACTGAAAGGTAGAGTTAAATTTTAGGCACATTTATTAAAGACTATGACACACTGTGCTGGTTGCCCTTCAGAAAGACCAACTTCTCAAAGTTAGGCCCAACTGCCAGTCTTGACCTCTTGGGCCTCAGGATGTCCTTGCCGAGAGAGAAGAGCCGGTCCACTGCGGCAGAGGACGGAATTGGCAGACTGAAGTTATGGCGGTCTGAATTCATTCGCGGAGCGGTGATCTTCCGTGAATGACTCCTCGCAGTTAACGTATTAACGGACTTTAACGGACTAAATATCGAGTTATCGGAAGTTAACTGGTCCGATAACGATAAATGGAAATTAACTTCCGTTAATAGTCCGTTAAAAAAGTTAACTTCGTTAATTAACTGTTATCGGATTAACGCTTTAGTGCCCAACACTGCTGACGACTGATTCTTCATACTGGACTCTCAATGTTTCAGATATTTTTTAGATCATCGGTTATTTCATTATTTCCTTTCCTTAAGGGCCTGATAATGGCGCGCGTTTTTGTTTTCCATTTCGCATAGCTATAGAAGTATTTTAGTCGGGTGGATTAATGCAAAAATCGTTCAGATCTGGCAGAAAGTGCGAAATTTGGCATGAAGCTACCTTTAGCCATATAGAAACATTTCCAGGTTGGGGACACGCTGGGACCTCACTCTGCCGCCCATTTTAAGCAAATTCAGAATGGCTCCACAGCCAAAACCATAAAATGCCATATCTCAGAAATTACTGGGCCGATTTTGGTGATCTTGGGCTGGTTTCTAATAAAGTGTCTTTAAACTGAACATTACCTCTTATTTGCGTCTGTATAAGTTTGTTTCCTCTTCTCAAGGGATCGCCTGTAAATATCTCCGATGACTCGTGTTCAAGCAGTTCTTTATAAAGGAATTGTGTGTCAAATTTTGCGTCATTATGGGCAAGAGTACACACAGTCATTTTTTTGAACTTGTCCGCTAACTTGACAATATAGGACACAAAGAGTTTCAAGGGGTTGTCGTGTGCGTTCGTTTTAAAAACGTTTGGCCGTTTATCACATTTGCGACACTCATCACGCTCGACATCCATGCACGCATCGCAGATAGTCTGGCTCACAAGTAGATGTGGGATGCAGTGATGTAGTCGAAACCACCAAGTCCGAGACTGAGACCGAGACCGAGACCTGATCCTGTGAGACGAAGATCGAGACCGAGATCAAAGGCTCGAGATCGAGATCTACCTTTCGAGATCGAGACCCTTAAAATTCGAGACCGAGATCGAGATCGAGACCAAGCTCATGCCCTTTCAATTTGTTTCACACTACTATGGAAATTAGACTATGTTAAGTATATTAATAAACTAATAACTACTTTCTCAGATGTAGTGTGTTGAATGCAAAAAGTGTAGCCTATAAATTAACAAATGAATATATATATATATATATATATATATATATATATATATATATATACTTTTTATTTATTTACTTCTTTTATATCTGTTACAGAAGGTTTAATGAACGTACCCACTACCCAGGTTGACTTTTGCATTTATTTAAAGCATGATAGGTGCTCATTACACTTAATTAAGGAACATCAGCATGCTCAGAAGTTCTGCTGAAGTTCGACTTCTGTGGGGCCTCATTATTATGCCTCCATGGCTAAATACACGCTCAATTGGAGCACTAGAGGCAAGCACTGCTAAAACAGTCATGGCAATT
The DNA here is from genome assembly GCA_023014485.1 of Bathynomus jamesi. Lineage (NCBI taxonomy): Eukaryota > Metazoa > Arthropoda > Malacostraca > Isopoda > Cirolanidae > Bathynomus > Bathynomus jamesi. The sequence goes on along the minus strand of JAJOZX010008265.1, from coordinate 75,716 downwards.
TTGGCCAGTGATGGGAATTTATCCCTTTTCTGGTGCCAAAACTTTATTGGAGAGCAGTTGTCTAAAATATGAGATTCATCGATCTCGAAGAGGTACCGTCGCAACTGTTCCCTGCGGTTCAAAATCTTCCCAGTTTTAACGTTCTTCTGCTTGGACCGATAGCTTTGATATTTTGCCATTAGTCTCGGAACTTTGGTTTGACTCTGTTTTATTTCGTTATCGCTGCTGTGAGAATGAACGCTGTCTCTCTGTATCTGCTCATTCTCCGTGCTTGAGTTTCCTGTACAGCATTTTTCCAACACCATTTCTATGAAAAATAAATTGACATATCGGTATTATAAACAGAGGCATAGCAATTAGCATAAGGTCTAAATAATATATATATATGACATTAATTCAACATCCACTCAAAACAATGTGACTGATTAGTGAATACCTAGAGTCGCTTACTTTCACAAACTTTCATAAACATTCTGAATTGTGTCTGTTCAACCAAGCCACCATCATGAGTATGCCAATAACATGTATTTTTCATTACGGTCTCGAGAGGTCTCGAAAGGTCTCGGGGAGAAAAACCGAGACCGCGTCTGTCGAGACCGAGATCGAGACCGAGATCTAAATAGCGGAGACCGAGATCGAGATCTACAAATTGGGTGGGTCTCGAGATCGGTCTCGAGACCGAGACCGATCTCGAGACCTACATCACTGGTGGGATGACCTCTTTGGTTTCAGCAGCCGTATATGTTTCTATATCGTAGTACACAGTTATACAAGGCCTATTTTTAGGCTTAGCATCTTTCATATAACATACATGCTTCATTGGATTGATTGGGTAGTTCTTATATGTATAGGAAAAATTAAATATATAAAATTTCGGGGTTTCACCCCCGCATTTTTTTCCTATTAATATAAAACGTGTACCATAGAAGTTTTATTAAAATCAATTAATATTTAAGGGTGCCTCATAAGCAGCCATCCCTAATAGGCCAAATCTACTATGCTTTCAGTCTTAAAATGTCTAGTTCAATTCGATTTCTAATTAGTCAGTAGTCAATGTCTATTTTAGTTTATGCTGTTCTTTAACTGCTGTTATTTGCCCTTATAGTGGAACGCTAATAAAAAATTCGTGTATTTATGTTTCAATAATTAATTAAATTTGAGTCCTTGTGCGGCACCAATAAGAATATTTATAATTACTTGAGATTTTGCATATTTTTTTTGTTAAATGGAATATATTGAGGGGGTGAGACGGTGAAATTTGTAATTTCGAAAAATAAGAACCACCCTAGTGCACATGTATGCTAAACTACGTATAGCACATTCAGATGGAACGGATTGCGATGACAAATACGTTGTATTTCCCGAAACAAACTTTCTACACTCCATATTCAGCCAGTGTGACGTATATTTAAATCAGGTCAACATCTCTGCAGGAAAGGGTTATTATCACCTACGAGCCTATCTGGTAAATGTCCTCAACTTTTCAAAAGAAGCGAAGGATACCTTTTTAACTGCTGAGGGCTATTATTAGGCTAAAGACGAAAGCAGTATAAATGACAAATTTACAAATTCTAAAAAGGAAATATACGAATGTTTTGGGCGCCTGCATACAGACTTCACATTCCAGAAGAAGCTGCTTGTGAATGGGGTCGATATGAAAATAAAGCTCACTCGCAGGAATCCTGAGATCTGTTTAAATCTGGGAGCTGAGCAAGAAGAGGGCGCAAGGGTGGTTCATGAAAAATTACTACATGCCACAGTAAAATACCCAATTAACAGAGTACAGATCAAACTATACACGGTGTCCGCATGGTTGGCATCGAAACAGATAGAAAACATCGTCCTGGGCGCTCTACCTAAAAGGTTATTAATTGGTATGCAGGACCACGCTTCTGTGAATGGGAAATATAAAAAGAACGCCTTTAAATTCGAGAATTTCCGTCTTAAAACTATAACTTTATACGTCAATGGCATAGCGTTGAGGGGTACATTGGAAACGGACTATTCATCAGATGCTGTGTTCCCGCTTTGCTCGAGAGCAAAGCGGGTCCATTTAAGAGAAAAAGACGATTAACTTCACATTTCAAAATGAACTTATGGATTTTTATAAAATTAATTAATAGAAATATCAGAACAGGACTTTTACCATAATATTGAAGGTCTTTTCTAAAATGTTAATTATTAATTAGTTATTACTAATTGAAACTAATCTATAATTTAAAAATGAGGACACCTGCTATTTTAATGAATCATTTTACAACAGTGTAATCAGTTGAAAATATATTATTGCAGTCCATCCACACACACACACACACACACACACACATATATATATATATATATATATATATATATATATATATATATATATGATGATGAAATAACCACGAAGGAAGCACCGAATGATGCTCAAGAGCTTTCGCCTAATGACATCCTCAGGAACATTAAAATAAATATCAAGTTCGCGACTAAATATAGGGCACAAAAAATAAAATAGAAATGCGGGTACATAAAATTTTTATACTTACATTTCAACTGTAATCCCTTGCGCTGGATCAAACGGATCGTCAGTGCAGATGTCAGCAACGGTCTGCGTTGAAAATAATCCGTTCCAATCGGATGCGTTAAAAAGACTAATTGTAGCACCGGCGTTAGGGCACCCCTCTTCATATAGCTCCGGTAAACTGTAAAGTTGTTGTTGTGACTGGCTGGAGGTGTCCTTGATGGAGGGAATGTGTGATTATTCGCTGTAAAATAACTGCTATGAGTTCCAGTTGAAAATACTTCCTTTTATATGCAATGATTCCCGACTGTAGTAGTCCCTTAAGCTTGTTGATTGGATGTTAATGTAACTGGGCGGGCCTATGGCATGTGTGTGTGCCAATCAGATATCGTAACACCGAAGTAACGGACCCACGCTTTGGGCATTGAAGTTCTGATTGGATACCTTCACGAATAATGAAGGTGTGTCTTTATCAAATTTGGCTTGTTCACTCCGCAGATTATTTCACTGGTTTCATAAGCTCTGAATGCATTTATTATATACGATTTTATAAAGAAAGATGATATATTCTTCGAGGGTTATTTAGTCTCTTTCGTAACAACTATAAGGTTATATGATGCAAAGAAACTTTGCGTGGAAATCTCAACCACGCGTCGTTACATCATCTGAATGATGAGGACGGTCAACCGTCGAACTATTATCCAGAACTAACTTCCATTGGGAAGCTGTGTTAGAGCTTTGCCACAAAACATGTGAAATACATAGACTACATGGTGGACAGTACATTGCGCAGTAAAAATAGCCTAGAGCCCCAAAATATATAAAAAATACAAAACATTACTAATTAGTAATGAGTGAAATTTTTTTCTCAATCCCTCACAATATTAACAATTAGTAAATTTTTAAGCTTTTTAGAAACTTAATTTTTGGGCGAACTTTTTTCCGACACTGTATAGTTTTAATATATGCCGACACTATGAGTAACATTTACGCATAAAATTAATTTCTGTAAAAGCTTTAGGAGAAATGAAAGAATACGGTGTAGGAAGAGAAGGGTGAATAATAATGAATGGGTTTGTTTAACCTCCTCCGTAACAGCTATAAGGTCATATGACGCAAAGAAACTTTAATTGAATACAAAAATTTGAACGAGAAATGGTTCCTTCCTATGAGATGATTCTCCTTCATGTTTCAAGTGTGAAATTAAGGTTTTGAAATTAATAATATATAATAATAATAATAGTAGATAATGGTAAACTTTATCGGCAGAGAATAAATCCTATAAAAAGGTACAATATTCGTCAAGGTAATAAACGCTAAAGGTAATTAAACAATAAATTAAAATAATTCGTAAACATGATGGGAAAAAATAATTATTACAGAATTACATCTTGTTAGAACACTATATATATATATATATATATATATATGTATATATATATATATATATATATATACGTAAGAATAATTTTTGTATGAGAAAGTTTTTTGTAACGAAATTTTAGCTTTCATTTTTACCTCCCCGGGCAAAGTGTCAGGCGCCTGCGGTCAGCATTAGCTAACGTGGCTGGAAAAGTACATGTAACGTACATTAACGAAATGAGACGAATGACCGCATTCTAAATTTGGTTTTAATTGTTTGAAATAATATATAAGGGATAACTGAACATTTCTAATATGGCTCAATTGAATTACTCTCTTAATACTGCTTTTAATGATATATATATATATATACACGGCTAGGAACGTTTCTTTATAAACTTTTTAACCATTTCTGGAAGTTATACAACGTGTGTGTGTGTGTGTGTGTGTGTGTGTGTGTGTGACATTTCTCCAAATAATTAAGTAGTACTATCTGGCAACCTCTCTAAGCATTGAGAACATCTCTCTCTTGCCTTTAATAAATAAATAATTAAAATAAATAATGCTATCTGGTAACCCCTCCATATATAAATAAATAAAAAATAGTGCTATCTGGCAACCCCTCCATATATAAAAAATTAAAATAAATAGTGCTATCTGGCAACCACCTCTAAACCAAAAGCCTGCCAACCAGCTGATGCTGGGCCATTATGCGTCTGACTGCTCTCTCTTCCTCTATCCTTCTTAGGTTAGGGATACCCCTTTGGGTGGTGAGGCCATCCCACCTTCTCCCCCAAAGTTAGGGTTTACCTTCTTAAGTTAGTGTCATCCCCTTTGGGGGGAGGTCATCCTCCCTCTCCCCCAAAGCTCCCCCTCCATGCATCTTGGGGGTTTCCCCACCCCTTGTTGCATAACCCCTTCCTGCAACTTGGGGGTTACCCCCACACATTGTTGCATAATCCCACCATTTGCAACATTGATCAACACTGCAATTGCAACTTGCAGCTTGCACGCTCCCTTTTTGAACACATACTACTAAGCGTAATGGCGACTAACTTACTAAGCCTGAAAAATGATTGTGGAAGGGCTCGCACAACGACATCTATTATCAGTTTTTTTTTAACTAAAATAATGAAACCGGATGACAATTTGCTCAAAATGGCCTCCCAAGATTATCAAAATCGGCCCAGTAGTTCCTGAGATATGGCATTTTATGGTTTTGGCTGGGGAATCGAGGCAGCCATTGTGAATTTGCTTAAAATGGGCGCCAGAGTGAGGTCCCAGCGTGTCCCCACCTGGAAATGTTTCTATATGTCAAAAGGTAACTTCCTGCCAAATTTCACACGTTCTGCCAGATCTGAATAATTTGGGTGTATTTTTACATTACTGGACCCCACTATTTTGGATTTTCTTTTACTGCTTCTACCGCCTTTTCTTCTTCCCGCTCTGTATCTCCCTTAATCAGGGTTTGTATTTCCCTATCGATACTCTCCAGTTTTTCTTATATTATATACTTTCCTGGTATTGTTATCTCCGCAATTAGCTAACTTCGTCTCTACTCTCTTTCTTTTGCGGAATATTCTTCTTTTTTGTCCCTCTAGCCCAGTGGTCGGCGAACAGGGGTAAATTACCCCAAATGGTGTACATTTAAAAAGTTTTGGGGTAATGCGTGCGGTATGAGAGACACCATATGCAACAATTTTAAGAGCAATTGGCTTGTTTTTGTTTACTTTGAAGTCTGGGGGTAATTTCATTTTACTCAAATAGATTTTTGGGTAATACCCAAAAAAGTTACCCGACCCATGCTCTAGCCAGTTCCTCTTTCCTTTTGGCTGTAATTTTGGAGCATATTTCTCTGAAATTCTCCGCGTCTTTTCTTCCAGGGTTGTTAGCATTTCTTCAGTTGCTTTATTCTCTAAAACTGTTCTCCACTTTATTTGGGCCATGTGTGATCTGATTGCTTCCCAATTTATAATCCTGGAGTTTAAAATAATTGTTTGAATTGTTTGAATTGTTGTCGCCATGTTTGTTGATACCTCGATTATGATGTGGTCTGAGATAATAGCTGGGGTTATTCTTATATCAGCAATCAAGTTCATGTTATTCATGAATACCAGATCTAGGCAGTTATGTTTTTCTGTTATTTTCTGTTATCTCCTGTGTTAGCATAAACTCGTTTGTGAGGGCCGTCAACATTTTTGCTTGCTCCTGGTCTCCTCTTGTGCCCCCCTTGTACTGGTATATATATATATATATATATATATATATATATATGATGAATAAAACCACGAAGGAAAGGAAACACAAAATGGTGCTCAAGCGCTTTCGTCTAATGACATCCTCAGGAACACTGAAGTATATAAAAAGGTTAAGCCTATATATAGGTTACAGAAAGAAAAAAAGAAAAATAAATAACATACATACACACACACACACACACATATATATATATATATATACATACATATCTATATATACAAATACACACATACATACATACATACATATATATACAATAAACAGAGAAGTAAAAATAATAAAAAATTAAAAATTAAAACCTTAAAGGATTACCAATGAGGCGTACAGATTGTAAAGAAAAATATCGATTTTTAGCACAAGATCAAATGGATTATAAAAATACAAATTTATACTGGGACTCTGCCGGGTTTTAACACAATGCTGCCTATGGTCAGGTTTCGATATAAAAAAAAAAAAAAAAAAAAAAAAAAATGCAAATTAAAAGTTAATCGATTTTTAGCACAAGATCAAATGGATTATAAAAATACAAATTTATACTAGAACTCTGTCCGGGTTTTAACACATTTCTGCCTATGGTCAGGTTTCGATATATATAAAAAAAAATAAAATTCAAATTAAAAGTTAATAAAGTAGAAGACAAGTTTACCAAAGATTTAATGTTTTACACTTCTTATCTAAGTCTGCTTTAAAGGAATTCAACATAACAGGATCGAGTTGAAAAAGACCTTTGCTTATGTTGAAGTTATTTGAAAGTTGGATAATGGCAGACTCAAGAGTATTATCAACAAGTTTTTGGGATGGCTATGGGCAACCCCTTATCGCCCCTCCTCTCCAATATTTATATGGAGTTTTTCGAAATTACCTATATTCCGAGAATCCTGGGGGTTGGCATCCCTTGGTTGCGGTACGTCGACGATATTTTGTGTATCTGGCCCATGAATCGTGACCTGGATAGCTTCCTCCTTCAGTTAAATGATCAAGTCCCCTCCATTAAGTTTACTTTAGAAGTTGAGCAAGACAATTCAATCCCATTTTTGGATGTGCGTGTACATAGGGAAAGCCCAGGTTTTAAGTTTAGTATCTACCGGAAAACGACAAACAATTTGTCCTACGTACACTTTTACTCGGGACATGATACCCCCATTAAGAAGGCCATATTTTCATCAATGTTTCTCCGCGCCTTTAGGATCGCCAGTCCGGAATACATCGATGCCGAATTGGAAAAAATCAACGGTATTGGAAGTGATTTGTGTTATCCATCTGCGTTTATGGAATCTTGTCTCAACAAGGCAAAACGAACTTTCTATCGTGTCAATATTAACACTCGTACTTTGTCAAAAAATATTTTAGTACTTCCATTTTTCCCGGGCTTTTTAGGCATTGCTAATGTACTTAAACTTTTGGATATTAATGTAGTATTTTCATATAACAATATTGTGAAAAATATCATAGTAAAAAATAGCCCTACCAATAATTCAGGCATTATCTATAAAATTGGTTGTAAACAATGTGATTCCTTTTACATAGGTCAGACGGGAAAGGATTTGCACACACGTATAAAACAGCATCAATATTCCGTTAGAACAGGACAGTTGTCCAGTGCCCTTTTTGTTCATTTGTCAGAGTTAGCCCATTGTATTGATTGGAATAATGCTTCAGTTGTATTCCATTCAAGCAACATTGTTAATAGAAATATTCTTGAGTCTGCCATTATCCAACTTTCAAATAACTTCAACATAAGCAAAGGTCTTTTTCAACTCGATCCTGTTATGTTGAATTCCTTTAAAGCAGACTTAGATAAGAAGTGTAAAACATTAAATCTTTGGTAAACTTGTCTTCTACTTTATTAACTTTTAATTTGCATTTTATTTTTTTTTATATACTGTATATCGAAACCTGACCATAGGCAGAAATGTGTTAAAACCCGGACAGAGTTCTAGTATAAATTTGTATTTTTATAATCCATTTGATCTTGTGCTAAAAATCGATTAACTTTTTTTTTTTTTTTTTTTTTTTATCGAAACCTGACCATAGGCAGCATTGTGTTAAAACCCGGCAGAGTCCCAGTATAAATTTGTATTTTTATAATCCATTTGATCTTGTGCTAAAAATCGATATTTTTCCTTACAATTTGTACGCCTCATTGGTAATCCTTTAAGGTTTTAATTTTTAATTTTTTATTATTTTTACTTCTCTGTTTATTGTATATATATGTATGTATGAATGTATGTGTGTATTTGTATATATAGATATGTATGTATATATATATATATATATTATATATGTGTGTGTGTGTGTGTGTATGTATGTTATTTATTTTTCTTTTTTTCTTTCTGTAACCTATATAGCTTAACCTTTTATATACTTCAGTGTTCCTGAGGATGTCATTAGACGAAAGCGCTTGAGCACCATTTTGTGTTTCCTTTCCTTCGTGGTTTTATTCATCATAAATATTTTTCACGTGTTACCTTCGTGAAATAATTTCATATATATATATATATATATATATATATATATATATATATATGAGGGGTCGCGCGTCTTAAGGTACCTAAGCGCCATCACCGGCGAAAACGTGTTTTTGATGGATATCACTATTTTCACCCTTCCTCTATCGCGTGGTTTGGGTTATAATGACCTTACGACACTAGAAGTATGGTTGAAAACCTTATGAAGCGAACTACTTTTTTCACCTCTATCGCCAGCCAAAAGTTCACCCAAAGTTCAGCATAATAAGGAAAAAAAAAATAAAAAAAAAATATATATAAAATATAAAATATGAAAATCTATTCCAAAAACTCATCAACATCTTCAATAGCATACTTAGAACTCTAATATAGCCAAAAATTAATGTTCTAGCAAAATTAATTGCGAGAATATTGCTGAACTTTGGAGGCGATTTCTGGCGAATTTTAATTTTGGCGCTTAGGTACCTTAAGACGCGGGACCCCTCATATATATATATATGTATATATATATTCCTGTCCACCTTTTTATATTTTAGAAATGGGAAATTAATGTCTCCGCAGAGCATTATATTGGGGGATTATGGTCTTAAGTTCCATATCATCAATGGCATCCGAGAATTTTTCGGTTGGAGTGTTTGGAGGTGTATAGGTGACTATCAGTAACTAAACATGAGTTTAGGTTTTCAATGTTCACTGCTAGGAGTTACACAAAGCTGTTTGATTTACTTATTACCGTCTCTGTCATATGCCTTCATGTACATATATAGCATAGCCACCTTTACGTCTCGCTGTTCTATCAGCTCTTAGTAAGTTGAAACCACCGATATTTATGTCTTTCTTATCAATACAATGTTTGCAGTTTTCACAATTTCTTTGGCAATCTTTAAGGTGAGTTTCTGTGAGGCATGCGACCGTAAATCCTTTCAGGTACGAAACTTTGTTGAGTGATTGGTTTGGTTTTATTTCTTGAATATTAGCCAGGACAGTATTTATGTTCTTTGTTTTGCGTTGCCCCTTGTGCATTTCAAATTTGTTTTCCTTCAGTATCGTTTGTTTAGTTGCCCTATGGTCCTCCGAGAGAGAGCCGTTTCCGCCTACTTGTTCTGTAGCCTCTTACCAGAAAGCGGTTTGGTTGGGGGGGTTCCAAGCTGTGTGAACTGCATCCGTTGTATGACATTTAGCAGCCGTATTGTCTGCGATGTTGAAAAAATTTTGTTCACATTTTGTGTTCCTATTGTCCTTTAAACTTTGTCCTTTGGGTTCGTCAGAAGATATTGATAGTAGCATTTTTTACCATATTTGCATGTTGGAGCTATAGGGCGTGTCCTATGGCCAATGTGGGAATGCATCTTCCTCTAATATAAAGGCTTTCTCTGCCTTCGTGGACCATTGGACCCGGCCGATCTCCTGCTTATGTTTTTTTCTTTCTCTCTTCTACTTTCCCCCACTCGTTTTGGCTTTTTTTTTCTCGTATTTGGCTTTGTTTTGGACCTTGACTTCACGCTTTCCTTGGACCTTGGGTGAGGGAGGTGGTTGTCCTTCACCCTTGTCGCTCTTAAACCAAACCTAAGCCCTGACCCTGCCATGTCTCATCGCGCGCTGGATGAGAGTGGCCGCCTTTTAGGCACGGGGATTGGGTATGGGTGTATCTCACCTGCGTGACATCTATTGGCGGTGGGACCGAGTGTGCCCACGATTCGCCTTTCCCTTGTTGGAGTCGGTGGTAGCTGGATGTGCGAGGAGGATGAAGTTTCCATTTTTTTTGCTAGCTTCTTCTACTCCTCGGCTTACGACCTTTGCTTCTAATTCTCAGACTACTCCTTCTCTTAGGCTGTACCAACGAAGACTGCAAACATTTTCGTCTCGAGATGTCGACCTGATCTTACGGCCGAGAAGCTGCAGGCATTTGTGGAAGATAAAGTGAACCTTCAGGTTATATGTAGGAAAATTTACTCCAGATGAACTACGTACAGTTCCTCTCAAGTTAACAGCAGTCTGTGATGATCCAGGGATATTTATGGATCCAGCAGTATGACCGGAACGGGTATATGTACAGCGGTTCTATGAGAAGGGAAGAAAAACACCTGCAGCCCCTCTCGCAAGTGTTGGAGAGGGTAATTATGGAGACATCACGCGTCGTACTTTGGAGGAAAATCCAGCTGGTTCTAGTGCTGTAACTGCTGTGCTTGGTATAAGTGGAATTCAACATGTAGAGATGGCTGCCAGAACTCCTGCATCTTCCTAATTGCAACATTCAAGGTAATCTCTTATAACTGTAGATGCCTAAGCTTAGGCAATAACAGCAAACACAGGCGGATCATAATTGATAAGCTGTTAGAGAATGCTGATATTCTGTCTGCAGGAAACATGGCTATGGAAACAGGACTTAAAGGACCTGAATAGCCTGTCCAGTAACTTTCGTGGGATAGGGGAGGCCACCAGAGATAAACAAGCATTGTTAGGAGTAACGCCGTTACGTAACGGCACTACTTTTCTAGTAGCTTTAGCGGTAACGCTGTACTTTTGAGATGTTGTAACGAAAATGGTAACGGCACTACTTTTTAGAGCGATTTCAATCGTTACTCGCTACTCGTTACTTTCAAACTGATCATTTGACTAGTATCATTTATTAGCTGTTAAATATCTGTTAGCTCCCCCAAACGAGGAGGACTATCAGATGCCAATTTTGAAAAACTAGTGTTCATGAAATCGAACAACACACTCCAAAAAAATTTGCAAGATTTGTTTTTTTTGGACAGGCTATTTTTTAATTTGAGTTTATTTTCATTTTTTTTTTTGTCATATAAAGTATAATTTGGTACTATTAAGGCTTTTTGTACTCTTTAGTCTTTTCTTAAAAGTAGCGGTAGCGGTAACGGTAACGCGTTACTTTTTCATAGAAGTGACTGAAGCGGTGACGACGTTACTTATAGAAAGTAACGTGTCCAACTCTGTAAACAAGATGGTCTCCTGGCAAGCCACCCACCTGGTGGGGTAGCTATTCTATGGAGGGTGGGGTATGGGAAATATATTAGTGAATTAAAACTTGTTTTGAACTGGCTAACTGGGATAGAAATTTGTGTCGACAATAAAAAATTTGTAATTCTGTGTATCTATATGCCTTTTCAGGCAGTTGATAATGATGAAGAATATTACCTCATTAAATTGGGGCAGGTCAGTAGTATTATTGATGAGTTGGATACGACATTTGTAGCTATTATTGGTGACTTTAATGCTAATGTGCTTAATGATAATTCTTTGTTTAGCAACCACTTAAAAGCCTTCTGTGAAGATAATAATTTGGCCCTTTCATCCATGTGTAGTCTTCCTGGTGATAGCTTTACTTACGTTAGTGATAGTTGGCACACCACCTCATGGTTGGATCCAGTGGTGGGCACGGTTCCGCTAATCCGCTAACCGTTAATTAGCGAAGCTAACTTTTCCGTTAGCGGATTAGCGTTTCCGCTAACTTTGAGAACCGTTAGCGGACCAATTAGCTTCCGGTAAATTTAGTTCCGCTAACTTTAATTCCGCTAACCCTAAAATCATACATGTTTGTTCCAGTCTGTTCTGAGCGTGTCTGCAACAGTCAGTCTGGCACGCTATTGGCTGACTACGTGTAAACACAAGACGTGATTGGTCGACGCAGCAGCAGCTGAGCAGCGTTGTGTAATTCTGCAGGTCCTGAGTTCAGTTCACTTACGACGTTACAGTCTTACAGTGTCAGCGACAGCGTACGTTATCATAAGCATATTTTCGTCAGTTTACCGAGTCTACAAGTTTTTGCAATGGAAAGTGAAGACGTTTTGGTTCCGCCTGAGGATGTTGGGCCTGTTGATGGCCAGGTCCCCCAGGACCAGCCCAACCAGGAGTTTCAGAACCCGTGGCCCCACCTGGAGGACTACTTTGTCTTTATGTCAAGGGATAAGAGAAACGCCAACCTCTTGTACTTGGGCCCCTCCTACAAGACCAGGAGTGCCAGCTGGCCGCTGCCTTCCACCCCAGGTTTCGCCTGTTCTGGCTGGAGAAGCATAATCACAGCCAGCTCAGCAGGGTAAAGAAGGCCATGGAGACCGGCGTGGAGACAGCCCTGAGGGAGACCATTGAGGAGGGCAGCAGCACCAGCTGCACCACCAGCAATGAGGATGAGGAAGATGACTTCTTCAGCAGCATCACTCAGCCCCAGGTGAGCAGGAGCCACAGGTCACTGAAGTCCAAGGCACAGATCTTGGTGAAGACCTGGCTGGAGGCCGGCTCGAAGGAGGTCCTGACTGACGTCGCCTCCTTGGGTGAGCAAGTGTTGATCGACCTGTTCATCAAGTACAACACAGCCATCCCATCCAGTGCTGCAGTTGAGCGCCTGTTCTCCATAGGCAAGGACATCTTGCACGCCAAGAGAGCCACCCTGTCAGATGCCAACTTTGAGAGGCTGATGTTCATGAAGGGCAACCAGCATCACGTCGAGGCGATGGAGAAGGAGCAGGAGGCCAAGCCAGAGTGAATGCATTATTAGATTATTAAAGTTATTTTTTATGTGTATTTTTATTTATTAATATTTTTGATTCGTTTAATACTTTTTGTACTATAAATAAACTGTATGTTGAATGTAAACTAATGTTTAATTTCATTTGTTCATTTAATTATTTATGTACACCTTGATCATCATCTGATCTTGGCATGCTATACCTTTTTGGAAAGCTCTATGTCTAAGCTGCAACCTATTAAAATTTCAGCTCTCTTTATGGGTTTTAGAGCCAAAAAACCAAACCGAAGCTAAATTTATATAATAAAAGTTAGCGGTTAGCGGTTATCGTTAGCTTCCGCTAATTTTTTTAGCGGTTTATCGGTTTAGCGTTATCGAAGTTAAGTTTTGAGTTAGCGGTTCAGCGGTTATCGAAGCTAACTTTTCGGTTAGCTGTGCCCACCACTGGTTGGATCATTGTATTTGTACACCTGATGCAAATCAGGCAGTTTTGAATATGGCAGTTTTGTACTCCTATGCTAGTTCTGACCACATGCCCCTATTAATTGTGTTTGACATTAATTGTATTCCAATGCTATCACAGGTAAATGATACACGTAAAGCGAAGTTAAACTGGTCCAAAGTTGATGATGAGGGCAAACAACACTAGTGTAATAAGTTTGATATATTGCTAAGTGATATATCTATCCCTAATGATGCTCTAGCTTGTCAGGATGTAAACTTTAGAATTCGAACACATATTTTTGAATTTAAAGACATGTATGAACAAATTGTTTCCTCTCTCAATAATGCTGGTTCCATGTAAATTCCACCCAGTAAATTCCACCCCCGAAAAATCCACCCAGTAAATTCCACCCATAGTAAATTCCACCCATGGTAAATTCCATCAAAAAATTTAACGGAATAGATAAACTTAGTTGTACAAAAGTACAATAAATGGGTCACCTGAAGATCCGTCACCCCAGCCTTTTTTAGTTAGCTTTACAAGGTTAACTAACAAAAATATCACGACCTAACCTAACTAATCATTAGGTCAACTGAATGCCCTTGATGATTGGTTAGTTTAGGTTGTGATATTTTCATTAGTTAGCCTTATAAAGCTGAACTAGCCTCTTCAGTCTTTCATTTCTGACATTAACTAGCCTCTTCAGTCTTTCATTTCTGACATTAACTAGCCTCTTCAGTCTTTCATTTATGACATTATAGGCTTTTCTTTTGTGACTTTGGTCCCCTCGTCGAATGTGTGCAAGTTTTGTTTGTGTGAGGGCTTCTTCTTTTCCTAATGCTGCGCATAGCTTCCACAAATTTGGGTGCATGCTTGTCACAGATGATCGTAAACCGCTGGGGAAACCTTTTACCTTCTACATTAAATGCGCGAGAAAATAGTTTATATTTTTCAAACCATATTTTACAGTATAACCTATATATTTTACCAGTTTTTTTATTTTGCATAAACTTTTTAATAAACTTTAATAAACTGTAAACTTTTTTGATAACCCTTTGCGTGGAATTTACCATGGGTGGAATTTACCATGGGTGGAATTTACTATGGGTGGAATTTACTGGGTGGATTTTTCGGGGGTGGAATTTACTGGGTGGAATTTACTGGGTGGAATTTACGTACAACGATAATGCTAGCCTAGACTTAAATACCTTTAGGAGAAAAAATTATTTATGTAAACCTGGCTGGAGCGATTATGTGGTGTGAACAAGGGAAGCCAAGGCAAGGCCCTGTATTACAACAAAAACAGAGGGCTAATACCAGGTTCAAGTATGCATTAAGGCAGTGGTCGGCGAACTTTTTTGGGTATTACCCCAAACAGTGGCGGATTTAAGGTGCGCGGGGCCCTAGGCCGGTTGGAGTGCGGGGCCCCAAACTACGCAAAGCTAGCTTAATTAACTGAAATGAAGATTTACACCCCCATCCCCCAGTGGTGACCTTACGGGGCCCTCAAATCAATGGGCGAGCGAAGCGTTAAAATAAATTTACTTTTTAAACAATATTCAATTTATTGATAATTAATTAATTAGCCAAATGACCATTTCATAGTTGAACATTACACATTTGTTTTTTTGAAGCTTAACAATAAAAAATAACTATAATAATACACCATTAACAAAAAATAACTATAATAATACACCATTAACTAAGAGAATACCACTTGACTGACATGCAAATGATGCAATGAGTGGGTTTTGTTTATTGCAGGCAATTTGTACGGTACACTTAACTATTTCTCAGTCAAAAAAGATTTTTTTCTAGCCTTCTTACTTGCAAACTGTTTGATGACATCAGTAAAATCAAGCACCCTTAATTTCTCATGCTCAATGCTCAACAGGGTGAGTGAAGACAAACGGTCCTGCCCCATGGTGTTTCTTAGATAATTCTTGACTAGTTTAATCTTGGAGAATGATCGCTCCCCAGTGCAGTTTGTGACAAACATGCAGAGATAGAGTCGTAATACAATTTCAACATTAGCAAATGTTTCTACCATGTCATGTCTGTGAATTATCTCATACATTTCTAGTTCAGGACTTTTTGCAGCCTTTGCACCACCTGATGAAGGAGCACTTTCAGGTGAATCTCTTGGAATGGATTTCATAAGGTGTGCAAACTGCAAAAGCTCCGACTCCAATCCAGCCTCCAAGTCCTTAGGATATGAAGACACAAGCTTTTCAGCAGATGCTTTAAGCTCAGTGTTCGTTTTGTTTGAGATTTCTGATAAAAAACCCAAATTTCTCTCGAAGGTCGCTGTAAGCAGCAATGCGTTGTTGTAGGGCAGCACAGAGCTTGTCAATGATGGGCAAGAATGCAGTCACTCTAAACTTGTCTCTCCCTGTCAGCATAACATCCTCCGCGGAGTCTAGTTCATCGTGGTGACGCTTGCGCTTCCTAATACGCTGCGTGTCGGCGTAGTATGCATCATTACTCGTCACATCACAGGGATCACACTTAGCCATAGCTTTTGCTTCAAAGTCATCGAACTGGGATCTCAGGTCTTTAGCAAATTGTAAAAGAGACTCTAGCAGTGTGACAGCTGTGTTGAGGGAGAGCCCAGATTTTTGCAGCTGGATACTGCTACTCTGAAACCTTTCCAATACTGTATCCCAAACTTCAAGAAGAATCACTGTTTCAAGTTTTTTCAAACCTTTGAGAAGACCACTTGCTTCAGCTCTTGTTTCAGCTGGCTGATTCTGATCTGAGAATAACTCTTCCAGAACAATGATGTTTTCTTTGTGTGCTCTACTGAGAGCAGCTACAGCATCTGCTCGTGCTGACCAACGAGTGTCTGAAAGTATTTTATCAACTTTCAACTTCTTATCTTTATTAGTCTCTAGTACCTCACGGTGTCTCCTCCAACGATAAGTAGATGCAACAAGAAAGGAGTACATATTTTGTACCAGAGCAAACAATGACACTGCAGCAGGACAGCTTTCTGCAGCACACTTAGCCACCAAGTTTAAGGAATGAGCCATACATGGTATGTACTCAGCTTCACTACACTCATTCTTGATTATCTGTTGGGTCCCCAGATATTTACCAGACATGTTGCTGGCATTGTCATAGGACTGTCCTCGGCAGTCGATAACTGGAATGTTCTTCTCTTTAAAAAATCAAGAACAGTTGTAGCAATATCTCTGCCAGTGTGGCTTAGCATGGGAATAAACTGCAAAAACCTTTCAACTGGACCTGTAGTAGGCAGTACATAGCGGATTGTAAAAGTAAGTTGATCCATGTGTGAAATATCAGGTGTGGAGTCAACAGAAATTGAGAAGTACTTTGCTGTTTTTATTTCATCTGTTATTGAGGACATAACCTTTTCTGCCATTATTCCAATGACTTCCTCAGAAATGACATGAGACAAGTAGGAAGTATGACCACTACCTTTGTTTGCGTGTTTCTTGATATGTGCTGCCAAGAAACTGTCGTATGTGCTCAGCAGCTCTAGAATCCCAAGATAGTTTCCATTGTGTACTGATCCAATTACTTCATCTTTACCTCGAATGGCTAGCCCGCGTTCGCAAAGTAGCTTTAAAACATCTACACACCTCCTCAATACTGCTTGCCAGTACTCGCATTCACTTTCATATTGTTGTACTAGATTAGAGTCAATACGGGCACCCGCAGTCTTTCGATATATCATTTCGACCATACTTTTCCTGTGCTGATCTGACCTACTGTGAGATTCTATGACATACCTAGCGTTCTTCCAACCATTGAAGCCAGTTGTGAATGAGCTTTCCACCTTTGACATAAGCTTGCAAGCAAAACAATACACTTTACCAGTTGTTTTAGAGTAACAGAGCCATTTAAGATTAATTTCTTGGCCAGATAATGAATGAGTTCGAGTGAATAATGTCTTTGTACAATGACGGGTTCTGTTTAGCTCTTTCACAGCTGACTCTTTGAAGTCACCATCACAGTGTCGACATTCTGCGCTTCCATTTTTCAACCAATAGTCACACACATTTTCAGTAATTATTTTAGGCCATAATCCAAGATCCGTTTCAAATCCTTGTTCAGTACCGGTATTCATAACTTTCACTTCCTCTTGTGTCTCCTCACTGTCACTGTGTTCAGGTTCAATTGCGCTAACTACACTAGGTTCAGTACTAGTTGTGGCTTCTCCAGTTGTTTCAGGCGTAATTGGTGTCTCTACTGATTCAGATTCAGTTTGACCGGATTCAGTTTGAGTTTGTGATTTTGCAGATTCAGATACTGTTGGATATGTCAACCATTGAGTTATTTTTGGTAGTTTTTTTACTTTTGGTTTACGTCTGCCTTTCTTGTTTAACAGAGCCAGCTTTATACTTCCTCCCTTGATCACGATCACGACTTGTTGATTTCTCCATTGTGTCTCAGTGCAGCCTCACTGCCTTATCCTGAAACATAAAAACATAAAAAACAAACTATTTACACTTGACCCTCGGTTTAGTATTAATTAATACAGTTTAATTAATTAATTAAATACAGACACTAAACAGTTGTTCGGGTGAAAAAGTCGCTTTATGGGAAAAGTCGCCAGCCCCCACCAGTGGCGACTTTTTCCTTAAATATGTATAAAATGTATTTATTATGAAATCTAAGCTAAACTGACCTAACCTAGCCTAAGTACGTTTCATATAAAAAAATTAATTACATTAATTTAACATTTTTCAACTTATTTATGTTATTATAAAGCTGACTAAAACTCCCCCATCCCCATTTATTGACTGGCGACTTTTTCGAGATACGACTTTTACCATTACTTACCACTAAACACACTCACATGTGCACTCCACAGCGGCCTGAATAGAACTAAACTCCCGCCAGCAAAGAGAGCGATACCATAATTATCACTAATCATTAATCAATTGTATTATTTATAGTGGAATCCAACATTATAATTATATGTGAGGGCGCGGGGCCCTCACAGGCGCGGGGCCGTAGGCCATGGCCTACTCGGCCCCCCCCTAAATCCGCCACTGACCCCAAAATATATTTGAGGACGTAATCAGGACGTAAATTCGTAATATTCTAAAATTTAGAATAACGCCACATTTATGTAACAAAATAAAATAAAAATATACGAAAAAAATATCAGCACAAAGTGTCTCTCATACCGCACGCATTAACCCCAAAAGTTTTAAATTTACCCCATTTGGGTAATTTACCCCTGTTCCCCGACCACTGCATTAAGGTATATAAAAAATCATGAGGATGATTTAAGCAGGGATGCTCTACCTAGAAAGTTTGCCAGTAAGAATCCAAGAAACTTTTGGGAAGAATTAAAAACAATGAATAATAGTGCAATGTCTCTCCCTGCTAATATTGAAAATGTAACTGGGACTGAGAATATAGTCAAATTATGGAAGGAACACTACATTGAGTTATTCAACTCTGTACATAAGAACAATAATGTTAATTGTGATGCTACCTATAGTCCAGATATAAGAGTTAGTGCATTTGAGACTAAACAGGCCATAAAATGTTTAGCTTGTAACAAATCATGTGGTATTGATGATATTTCTGCTGAACATCTGAAATTTAGTAGTGACAGATTAGTGCCTCTGTTAGCTTTGTGCTTTACAGGTTTACTGATACATGGTGTTTTGCCGGATACAATGTTATCCGTTGTTTTGATGCCAGTACTAAAAAATAAAAAGGATAAAAAAGGGTAAAATCAACAGTAAAGATAACTATAGGCCAATAGCCTTGACCAATATTAGTAGACTTGAATGTTACCTGTATACTAGTGATAACCAATTTGGTTTCAAAAAGAAACACAGTGCTGATATGTGTGTGTATGCCTTGAAGGAAATGGTCTGTAAATACCAAACTCTAGATGCTAATGTATTTTTGTGTTTCCTGGATGCCTCTAAGGCATTTGATCGTGTTAATCATGGCAAATTATTCTTGAAACTTGTAAATCGTAATGTACCTGGTTACTTGGTCCGTATATTAATATTCTGGTATAATCAACACTGTCTCAATCTTTTTCTTACTGTCAATACATATATTATAATCAGGGCCGCATTTAGGGGGTGGCGCACTGGGCAAATGTCCAAGGCCCCGCTCCCGATGGGCCCTGCAAATTTCAATTAAAAAAATTAAACGTCACGTATTTGCCATCTGCGACGAGTTATATTTTTTCCGGCAGGCGGCATGGCATTAGACATTCTAATATCCGCTTTGATGGTGTTTAATTTGTTGTTCTTGCTAGTGTTACTCATTTCTAATGTTGTTACTAACTTACTTCTTGTTGTTTCTGTTGTAGATTTATGATTTATGTTCTTATTGTTGGCATTGTAATACGTACAACATGGAAACGAGCCGTGACCGGGATCGAAGGAGGAAATATAAACCCGATAGTGAAAAGCGTAAGGATAAGAAGGCAAGAGAAGAGTTTCTTGCGACGGTGCCGAAACTGACTAATTGGATTAAATCATCAGCAACTAAGTCAGCCCCTTCAGCAGGCCCACCAGCTGCCTCCGCTACTTCAGCAGCTGCATTTCTACCGATAATTGATAAACTGTGTACCACTCTGAACACTCGTCTAGAAGCGTACGCTGTCCTGCAGAAAAGATTTGGATTTTTGTACTTCCTTCTAGTCCTGGACATCGACAGCCTTCGACGGTCAGCTGAACATCTAGTAGAATGCTATCCGGCTGATCTGGAGAAAGGGCAGGTAACAGAAGTTGTGCAGTTCGCTGCCCTAATGAAACTAGTAGTGTAGGCGCAAAAGGGAGAGTGCAAGAATGTTGCAATGAGATAATGTTCAATGTTGCAAGAATGTTGCAATGAGATAATGTTCAATGTTGCAAGATGTTGCAAAGAGGTTATGTAACAATGAGGGGTGGGGGTGGGGTATGCAGGCAAGGGGGTGGGGTTATGCAATGAAGGAGGTGGGGGTTATGCAATGAAGGGGGAGGGGGTTATGCAACGAAGGGGGAGGGGGGCTATGCAATGGAGGGGGAGAGGGCTATGCAACAACTCAATGTTGCAAATGGGGGTAGGGTAATGCAACGGGGGAGGGGTTGTGTAATGAAGGGTGAGGGGAAATACTGCAAGAGCAACAAGGGGTTATGAAACCTGGAGGCGGCGTTATCCTCCAAGAGAAAGAGAGGAAAAGGAGAGAGTAAGAGAGGTGTTCGCCTGGCAGAAGCCAAGCGCATTATAAGCGGTCAGGGGCCAAGCAGGTGTTATATAGAGGATCGTGAGTTGCCAGATATCACTTATTTATATATGGAGGGGGTTACCAGAGAGCATTTATTTTAATTGTTCATGTATACCTTATTAGGGTGAGTTGCTAGATACCACCATTTAATTTTATTTATACGAGTTGTCAAACAATGTTTTTATTCATATGAAGGGATTACCAGATACCACCATTTATTTTAATTATGTTGAGCTGTACCTTATTAGGGTGAGTTGCTAGATACCACCATTTATTTAATTTACATGAGTTGCCAAATAATGTTTTTATTTGTATGAGGAGAGTTGGCAGATATCACCATTTATTTTAATTTTTTTATTTATATGAGGATAGTTAGCAGATACCACAATTTATCTTAATTCACATGAGTTGCCAAATAATGTTTTTATTTATTAAAAGCAAGAGCGAGTTTCTTCCTAAAGTTATTCAGAAAGAGAGCTAATTATTAAAACGAAACCCAATATTAACAATAAAAGAAATACATTTAAACCGAAATAAATAAAACACCATTACATCATTCTGTTTATTCAGACGAATTATTGGAAATATATAGAAGATAAATATACAATCCTCTACATACGATGGAATGATCAAAAAATAAAATAAAAATAATAGTATAAGAACTATGAACAAGGAATATATATATATATGATCAAAAAATAAAATAAAAAAATGTATAAACATCAATACAGGCGAAATACACCCACGCACACACACACACACACACACACACACACACACACACACACACACACTTAAGCACACCGGACAAAAAATTAGTCACCCCTAATAGCACCGATAGTAGGAAGTTCAAGGTCACACAGAGGGCGCTGATGTAGCATTGGTAAGTGACAAGTAGCGGTGACGTAGCACACAGGATCAGATCTGTTTCGTGAGGTGGTGAAGAACAAAGTGTGTGTTGGATATAGTCTGCAAAATGGGTCGTGAGGCAGACGTTACTCAGTGGCAAAAAGGAGCCATCGTGTTTGGCAGAGCCCACGGACACAAAATGTCTGAAGTAGCCCAATTTGTTGGTGTGTCAACGCGTACTGTCCAGCGAGTTTACAAAGAGTGGTGTAGTTCGCAATCAACTGACAATCGACGGCGTAACTGTGGCCGGAAAACAATTCTCGACAATAGGGGCCGCCGCCATGTTTCTCGTCTAGTAACTGCAAATCGTTTTCAAACCAGAGAACAATTGCTCCAAGAACCAATGAGGTTCTCCAGACGACCAATTTCCGAACGGACATTGCGACGAGAACGCATGCGATGGACATCTGGCGGGGTACCACGGAAGAGGCCGCTGTTAACAGCAATCACAATTGCACGTTATAAATGGGCTCAGAGGCACAAAAACTGGACTGCGGCAGATTGGAAACGTGTAATTTTGTCCGATGAGTCCCCGTTTTTGTTTGTTCTCCAATGATGGGAGGCGACGAGTACATCGCAGGTCAATGAGCCTTTAATCCTGATGCGTCGAGGTGTTGTTCAGGCTGGAAACAGAAAGTGAAGCGCAGGAATAGACACCCACGGACTCTGGCGGAACTTCGGGACCGGCTGATGAACGAGTGGCAGCAATCGATGTTCAGTATGCACAACCTCGTAGAGTCTCTGCCTCGCCGGATTCGTGCGGTTATCAAGGCCAGAGGCGCCGTCACACGTTATTAGGTACATTCTGAGAGGGGTGACTAATTTTTTGTCCGGTGTGCTTATATTAAATAATAAATAAATTTGAAATAAATACATTCACTTTGTTCCACTGCGCAAAACAGTAAACTCGAACGTAAACGAGTCTACAGGTACATCATTATTGCTATGCACTACAGAGTAAATACGAATTAACATTATTTCGCCGGTCAAGTTATAGGGAGACCTGTACTCTATATAAATGGCCTTCATATCTTTCAATACTATTTTGTACCCACTTTACAGCTGTTTGGTAAGTTATCTTTAAACGAATTTATTCAAAAGCACGCACAAAGAAATCGTCGTTAACCACAACATCAATATTAAACATTCCTTTTCAATCGAGTGTTTAGTCTTACCGATGAACTAAGGTGGCCCATTTATCTCCCAACCAATTTTTCTACTTTTTATTGTTGTAACCTTTGAAGAAAACCATGTTATCTTTATAACAATAAATCTCTCACGCCAGCACAAGTTCTTTTACGGAACTCTTTTTACGATGCATAACTCGCACGCTGCTTGAAGTATACAGTATGTAATAATTCACAATGCAGGTTTACCGGAACAAGAAAATGATTTATAATTCCGTCGATAGGAATTATAACTTCAATAAAGAGCAGAGATAAAATAATCCAGTTACAAAGCAAAACTCCTAAAATATTCATACAAAGCACGAGGGCATGCAAGCAAGCATTCATTCGAAACTTATTACTTGTACAGATGATTTTCAATTTTAATGTTTCCACTTCAATTACCCCTATTAAATTTTCTGAATTCCAATTAGTAATTTTTTAAACTTTTTACAAATTATAATAATAATTAGTAAGTAATTACGATCATCTACTTTTGTCATTACTCTGTGTCTAAACATTTTAGTTAACAACGAAAGCTTTAAACTGCCCACAAGAGACAGGCAAAACGTTCTACACATTCTGCGCGGCAAAAGAACTAAGTATTTAAACGAATACAAACATTGATAATAAAAGAATTACACAGGACTCTTTATTGTAAACTGTTTCATTAACTCACTATACATTTTAAATCAGTTTAAGAAATTATTTAGACGCAAAACGAGCCCCACAAGAAACATACTAGACTCATTAAATTATACATTATAATGATAATGAGAACTTTACAGTAACACCGACTTCTATGCATAAGCAAAACTTTTAAAATATTCTTAACCACTATATCACCCAGGTACCCATTCATCTACTAACCAATTGTGCGGTAGGATGAACGTTTGCCGAGCGCCGGCTGCCTTCGCAGGGTCTCGAACCCGAACCGATGGATTCATAGTCAGCGATGCTAACCACCGAACCATGGTATATCATCATCAGATTAACAAGCGCGCAACAGGGTACAGGGTTTTGGAGGACACTCAGGAAGGACGGTGAGGGGGAATTTCAAATTGATCTGCAGCTTCCTCCACAATTACAGCATACTTACTGATTGTTCACCCCAACGAAAAAATTGTACGAAAATGAAAAGACATTATATATATATATATATATATATATATAATATATATATTTGACACTCATCCCACAAAGAAAACAATTTTCCACTACAAATTTTACTGTTGAGATGAATGAGTAGGAAAACTGAACCGCGCATCCGATATTTTAAGCGATAGTGGTTGCAACTTACAGCGACTCGGCTTTGAAACGGTCTAGGTCTATGTACACGCTTCTAAAGGCCTGGAAACACCTGGTACCCTTAAAAGTTTAGGAACATCAGACTTTTCAATTAGCCACTGTTAAATTGAATGTTGTTCATTTTATTTCGAAATGATTGTTAAAAAAAGATAATTATATGTAAAATCTGAAAGGAACTCATTACCTTCACTGCAAAACATTATATTCAAACCACAAAGCTCCTAATTTTTATCCCATCTTTATATATATATATATATATATATATATATTATTTCAGAGAGAGTGAAATTTGAAAAAGAGATTCCTTTAATATCAATCTTTGCTTAATGAGAAAGGTAAACCGTGACATACCGTATAAATATTTGATAACATCCACATTTCAAATCCGAAAAACAGACTTCAAATACCATTTAATCCAATTGTACATTAAAAGAAAAAAATTCTTACAATCGTAACGAATAATTATTTATAAAAAATGATACCACTTCAATCACCCGCTGTTAAAATTTCTATCAATTCCAATTAGTAATTTTTAAACTTTTTACACAGTTATGCTATTTATAATAATTGGTAAATGAATTACATGAATTACATTAATTTACTTTTGTCAATCCTCGCTATATAAATTTTTTTAAATCAACTTCTCTTTTTAATTCACAATAATGTGTAACAATGTAAAACTCGAATCGGAAAGCTTTTTATAAATTTAGTTATTAATAACTTCAACTTACTACATTATTTCATACCTGATCCATCCTTCATGCAATAAAAAGTTCTGCTTTACTTTACTTGCAATTCTTAGTCATAAGGATTTATCGTACAGTAACAGTTGAAATTTCTAGAAGCATCTACAAAATATGAAATGAGCTAATTATTTATAAATTTCTTATAACTTCTGCGCTCATGTGGAAAGCATCATAAGAGTTGTACAGAATATTTATATAAA
Source organism: Bathynomus jamesi (assembly GCA_023014485.1). Taxonomy (NCBI): domain Eukaryota; kingdom Metazoa; phylum Arthropoda; class Malacostraca; order Isopoda; family Cirolanidae; genus Bathynomus; species Bathynomus jamesi. The sequence continues at coordinate 50,654 of JAJOZX010008265.1, read as the reverse complement.
AACTGAAGAAGAAAAGAAAATTTATATTCAGTGAAACCTACAATGCTTTGTAAGAATACACCAACGCGACACGAGAGATGTCACACATCGTCTATTTCGAAATGTCACCTTACCGCTATTAATCTCACATTTAAACGCATTTTCCGTGTTACGGTCACCAAAACCATGAACAAAAGATAAAGCACATCCTTTTGCACTTCTCTTATCTTTGTATGTGGCTTACGGTAACCAAATGTAGGAGAAAAAGAAATATTTTTAATTTCAGTTCTGAACTAAACGTTACTTAATAATGCAGTTTATCTCCCGTTTAGATAATTTTCCTTTCTCGGAGTATATTTCAAATGTAAATATATATATATATATATATATATATTATATATATATAATAAAAAATGTTATTTTTGTTAAAATTAGACCTACATTTTACAACATTTTGCGTAGCATTTATTTTTCAGTTTCTTTTATGTTAATTATAATAAATACCAAATAAATTAAACCATCATGGTGTTAATTGCACTCCTAAACATTATTATTCTCATCGACAGGATACAGAGCTATGGAGCAACATTCAGTACACAGAAGTCTCTCTCGAACCCTAGTTATTGTTTTCAATATTGTAAATACTTATTTTCTGTATAAACGCTTGCAGGAGTGAAATAAATAAATGGTTAAATTTTTAATGAAAGAAAATTTGGTGCTTAGAACTGTTGACTCGTGGATATAGCTTTTCATTCTTACACTCTTAGCTGACGTTTGTGTTTTCACCTAATTGATGGACTTAATCATTTACATGTTAGTAGATATAAAACCTATTTTAGTTGCATATGAATTAAATTGTACACAGTGTGGATATGGGACAATATGGACCACCGTTTCCCTATAAACCAGGGCGAAAGCACTGAGATCGAGGGTTCGACTCCCGATTACGCAGGTTAATAATACAGGAGTTTATTCCTGTGTGATTATCTTATGATATTTTCTTAAGTGGTGATTACACGATGTATATTCCAACCATAAAAAATGAGAATGCGCTGTAAGACAAATGAAAATAAACTATATATATATATATATATATCGCTCTCTCTCTCTCTGTATCACACACAAATATTTTAGGAACTTACCAAAAGATATCTTGTATAAAATAATGAAAAAGTAGCATTTCCATCCTCTATTAAAGGTACATTTATATAGAAACACTTAAAACGTTCACGGCACTAATTCCCACGAGGAAAAAGAAAAAATATTCCAAGGCTTTTCGTGTATTCAGAAGTACACCTCGTCAGGGAATGATTCGCTCGTTTGCGTCGTAATTTCATTGAGATTATTCAAGCTCATATTCAGGGCCTACAGTACCTATAAGATCTGTAGCACGTGGAACACACAGCCTTCAGAACATGAGAACAGTTCCTCTGTGGATCAGTTCAAGTAAAGGATAGAATGAATCTTGCATATTATTTGAAGGTGTAAGAATTTTTCCTTGGCGCCCCCTGCTAAGTAACAACTCCACGGTATGTGGAGCATTGCTTTAGAGGTACTTCTTTTCCTTGTAACTCTCTCGCTCTCTCTCTCTCTCTATCTCTCTTTCCCTCGAAGATGCTGGAAATTGTGGAAGACATGTCCCAAAAATACATCAAATTATATATACACACACCACACACACACACACACACACACACACACACACATATATATATATATATATATATATATATATATATATATATATATATATATATACAGTATATAGGATGAATTTCGCAGCTAAATACATGAAATAAATATATGATGGAAACCCGTGAGAAAAAATAAAAATAAATACAAGACCTCTCATTTATTCAACAGTACACAAGATATTTTATCATGATGTGATTCAATTTATACGTTCCTGATCTGTTATTCAAATTATTTATAAAGTATATGAATCCACATTCCATTCTCATTTATCTTTGTTTTTATAGAATTTTAGAACCATTCCTTCAACGTATTTTTTCATCTCTCCGGGGCTACGTCGTAGACAATGTCGTAACTCCGCTACCCGTTGATCAGCGAAGTTAAGCGACAATGGATCTGGGCAGTAGTTAGATGGATGACCGTCCTCCGCGCCCAGATAATGTAGTGACCCATGGTTCGGATACTACGAATTCAAGGTTTTACGCACTTCTCTGTTCATAGTTAAACATAGGCGTAAGTTTTCTTCAAAACTGATATTAAGTCAGTTTAAAACTTAAGCTTACATAATGTTTAATTAACTTTAAACTTGCTTTTTGTTATGTATTAAAACCAGTTACGTATTTGAGGTTTGATAATTCTTCCTCTTTCGAGTTCTGTTATCTGAAAGCTCTTCACTCTGTGGTCCTTAAGGTTTTCAGTCCTATTTATTAATGTTGTCTTTAAAGGATAGGATGTAGAAATGAATTCTTACTGTGATAACTTTATTCTCAAATGAAAGGAGTTAAGTTTCTTTAGAGGAGTATTGAGCTGGTAAAGGAGAGAGTAGGTCTTCTCTTACAAGTCCCACTTTTATAGTATTCAATTCTTGAGTGAAATCCTATCACTGCTAAATTTTACATACAAGTTGTATGTCAGCTAGGCATTTGAACGAAACATTTTTGTAACATTGAATTTGATGTGTAACATTAGCGTAACTTCTCCAGATTGATATATATATATATATATATATATATATATATTGCTAATAGCTCTGGCTGATGAATTTATGTTAACACAACAAATAACAGAAAAAACAACTGCATAGATTTGGTGATCACAAACAACAGCAACCTAATAGATAATGTAGAGATATCCCCAACTATAATATCGGATCAAAACATTATCGAAATAACATCCAATATAAAAGCAAGAAGAAAGGAAAGAACACGAACAACAGAAGGAAGAAAATTCGAAATTTTTAATTTTCACACCAAAGGTATAAACTGGGAAGATGTTGCATCCAGTATAGAAGTAATAGATTGGAATTCCATCTTCGTGAGATCATTGTGGAAGGAACAAAGGTACAGGGATTGAATATCGTAGACATACCAATATTATCTTAAGGGAATGCCTAATTCTTAACGTAACTTAACTGAACCTAACCTAACTTACATTTTTTTAGGGTGAATTTCACAATTAAACACATGAAATGAATGAATGATGCAAACCACAAGGAAAAAGAAGAAATGTTTCCAAGTCCTTTCGCGTACTCAGCAGTACACCTCGTTGGGGAATGGAGAAGGCGAGTGACAAAAATATATACATATGTACAACGGAACAGAGAAATAAAGAGATTAGCACATGGTTAACAAGCATTGATTAAAAGCGAAAGACATTTTAACAAGATATTGTTAATTTTATACATTCTATATTCTATTCCTACTACTACTAATGGGAAAAAAAACCTTGGTTTCACTTTACTTGTTCTAATGCTAGCAGCAACAGTCACCAAAATTTCCTTCATGCAATAAAATTGTGAAAATCTATACAATTCTAAGTCTTTTCGCTCTTTCTGGCATCTAGTTAAGAACCTCTCCATCAACTTTACGTGGTCCTCCTCTCCTCCCCTTTTCCAATCTGGCTCGGTTGCCATCTCTTCTCTTCACAAAGCTGAACTATTCGCTCGAACTTTCGCTTCAAACTCAACCCTGAACGATTACAGTGCTATTTCTCCAACATAATTATGTCTGAAACAACCACAATCGCCTCATTGTGCTTTACCGTGTTCAAGAACAAATTTATGCCTAAAGATACCTTAGCCGTGGCAAACTCTTTCGTCTTTGTTTTTCGTCTGATACTATTCCTTCCTGCTGGAAGTTCGCTTTCATTCAACATGTCCCAAAGAAGAGTGATCAGTCTCAACCCTCCAACTATCTTCCATTTGCTTTGATTCCTTGCCTTTGTAATGTTTTTGATTCCATCCTTAATAGGAAAATTCTTAATCACCCCTCTTCTTACAGTCTTCTTTCAGATCGTCAGTATGGGTTCTACAAGGGAAACTCTAATGGCGATCTTTTTGCATATCTCTCTAACTCTTGGTCATCCCCTTTTTGCGAATTCGGTGAAACCTTTGTTATTGCGATATACATATCAAAAGCTTTTGATAGAGTCTGGTACAAATCTTTAATTTCGAAACTGCTATCCTTTGGATTCAATCCTTCTATCTGTGCCTGCCTCTCTATTTTCCTTTCTGGACGATCTATAGATGTGGATGTAGATGGCTACTGTTTTTCTCCTAAAGCTAATAACAGTGATATTCCTCAGATTCTGTACTGTCACCCAATCTTTAACTTTTATTGATCAATGATCTATTAAGTCGCACACTCTGACCTATCCACTCCTATGACGATGATTCCACTCTTCACTTCTCCACCCGTTTCATAAAGCGTCCCGCCCAACAGTCACTCCGTGCTTCGCGTAGGATGGCAATGGTGCACATGACCTCTGATCTTTCTGCTATCTCAGTCTGGGGGAGAGAAAATCATGTGACTTTCATTGCTTCAAAAACTCAGTTTCTCCACTTCTAACATTCTTATTGTCCCTTTCTCTTGTGATCTTTCCTGGAAAGAACACATATACCCTCTTTCTAAAACAGTTTCTAAGAGGTTAGGTGTGTTGTATCGGTTCAGCAGTTTCTTCACCCTACTCAGTTGCTGTCCCTGTACAGGGGTTTTGTTCGCCCTTGTATAGGGTATGTTTTTCATGTGTGGGGTGTCTCAACCCATACAGCCGTACTTGACCGAGTGGAATCTAAGACTTTTCATCTCAAATTCTGCACCTCTTACTGATAGCCTTCAGTCTCCCTCCTTTCGCCACAATGTTGCATCACTCTCTCTTTACTATCGCTATTATATCAGACATTGCTCTTCTGAACACTCCATCTACATGCCTCCGCCTTTAAGGAGAGCACGCAGTATCAGACTTTTAACACATTCTCATTCCTTTTCTGTCCAACTTTTTAAAGTAAGGGTTAATCGGTATTTTCACTCTTTCATCTACTCAACCGGTCAACTCTGGAATAATCTTCCTCAGTCAACCTTTCCCCGTGTCTGTGACCTCCACTCTTTCAAACGTAGAGTGTCCAGGCATCTCAAAAACCCTGGACCTTGATTTTGGGTATCTTCTTCCTAAATGGGAGGGGCTTTTTTGCAGACATTCGCCCATGGCCCTTCATTCCTGTATAAAAAAAGTAGGCTGGAATGGAGGACGTTGGTTAGAGGGATGTAAGTTCAGGACTATCTTCTTTATTTTGCCAAAGCCTGGAAGCATCACCACGCATGGCTTATGAAGAAAATTTTGGCGACTCGAAGAACAGATTTTGCACGATTCCAGGCACAAATATGAGCCAGGAGATGGATGGCGACGGCAATTTCTGAAAAACTCATCTCTGTTGCTGCTAGCATTAGAACAAGTAAAGTTAAACCAAGGTTTTTTTCCCATTAGTAGTAGTAGGAATAGAATATAGAATGTATAAAATTAACAATATCTTGTTAAAATGTCTTTTGCTTTTAATCAATGCTTGTTAACCATGTGCTAATCTCTTTATTTCTCTGTTCCGTTGTACATATGTATATATTTTCGTCACTCGCCTTCTCCATTCCCCAACGAGGTGTACTGCTGAGTACGCGAAAGGACTTGGAAACATTTCTTCTTTTTCCTTGTGGTTTGCATCATTCATTCATTTCATGTGTTTAATTGTGAAATTCACCTTAAAGAAATGTAAGTTAGGTTAGGTTCAGTTAAGTTACGTTAAGAATTAGGCATTCCCTTAAGATAATATTGGTATGTCTACGATATTCGATCCCTGTACCTTTGTTCCTTCCACAATGATCTCACGAAGATGGAATTCCAATCTATTACTTCTATGCTGGATGCAACATCTTCCCAGTTTATACCTTTGCTGTGAAAATTAAAAATTCCGAATTTTCTTCCTTCTGTTGTTCGTGTTCTTTCCTTTCTTCTTGCTTTTATATTGGATGTTATTTCGATAATGTTTTGATCCGATATTATAGTTGGGGATATCTCTACATTATCTATTAGGTTGCTGTGTTTGTGATCACCAATCTATGCAGTTGTTTTTTCTGTTATTTGTTGTGTTAACATAAATTCATCAGCCAGAGCTATTAGCATTATATATATATATATATATATATTATATATATATATTATATATATATATATATATATATATATATATATATATAATACATATATATATATATATATATATATATATATATATATATATATATATATATATATATATATATATATATATATATATATATATATAAATCTGGAGAAGTTACGCTAATGTTACACATCGAATTCAATGTTACAAAAATGTTTCGTTCAAATGCCTAGCTGACATACAACTTGTATGTAAAATTTAGCAGTGATAGGATTTCACTCAAGAATTGAATACTATAAAAGTGGGACTTGTAAGAGAAGACCTACTCTCTCCTTTACCAGCTCAATACTCCTCTAAAGAAACTTACTCCTTTCATTTGAGAATAAAGTTATCACAGTAAGAATTCATTTCTACATCCTATCCTTTAAAGACAACATTAATAAATAGGACTGAAAACCTTAAGGACCACAGAGTGAAGAGCTTTCAGATAACAGAACTCGAAAGAGGAAGAATTATCAAACCTCAAATACGTAACTGGTTTTAATACATAACAAAAAGCAAGTTTAAAGTTAACTAAACATTATGTAAGCTTAAGTTTTAAACTGACTTAATATCAGTTTTGAAGAAAACTTACGCCTATGTTTAACTATGAACAGAGAAGTGCGTAAAACCTTGAATTCGTAGTATCCGAACCATGGGTCACTACATTATCTGGGCGCGGAGGACGATCATCCATCTAACTACTGCCCAGATCCATTGTCGCTTAACTTCGCTGATCAACGGGTAGCGGAGTTACGACATTGTCTACGACGTAGCCCCGGAGAGATGAAAAAATACGTTGAAGGAATGGTCTAAAATTCTATAAAACAAAGATAATGAGAATGGAATGTGATTTATATACTTATAAATAATTTGAATAACAGATCAGGAACGTATAAATTGAATCACATCATGATAAAATATCTTGTGTACTGTTGAATAAATGAGAGGTCTTGTATTTATTTTTATTTTTCCTCACGGGTTCGCATCATATATTTATTTCAGGTATTTAGCTGCGAAATTCATCCTATATACTGTATATATATAATTTGATGTATTTTTGGGACGTCTTCCACAATTTCCAGCATCTTCGAGAGATAGAGAGAGAGAGAGAGAGAGAGAGAGAGAGAGAGAGAGAGAGAGAGAGAGTTACAAGGAAAAGAAGTACCTCTAAAGCAATGCTCCACATACCGTAGAGTTGTTACTTAGCAGGGGGCGCCAAGGAAAAATTCTTACACCTTCAAATAATATGCAAGATTCATTCTATCCTTTACTTGAACTGATCCACAGAGGAACTGTTCACATCTTCTGAAGGCTGTGTGTTCCACGTGCCACAGATCTTATAGGTACTGTAGGCCCTGAATATGAGCTTGAATAATCTCAATGAAATTACGACGCAAAAGAGCGAATCATTCCCTGACGAGGTGTACTTCTGAATACACGAAAAGCCTTGGAATATTTTTTTTTTCCTCGTGGGGATCAGTGCCGTGAACGTTTTAAGTGTTTCTATATAAATGTACCTTTAATAGAGGATGGAAATGCTACTTTTTCATTATTTTATATAAGATGTCTTTTGGTAAGTTCCTATTTATTTTTATTTGTCTTACAGCGCATTCTCATTTTTTATGGTTGGAATATACATCGTACAATCACCACTTAAGAAAATATCATAAGATAATCACACAGGAATAAACTCCTGTATTATTAACCTGCGTAATCGGAAGTCGAACCCTCGATCTCAGTGCCTTCGCCCTGGTTTATAGGGAAACGGTGGTCCATATTGTCCCATATCCACACTGTGTACAATTTAATTCATATGCAAGTAAAATAGGTTTTATGTCTACGAACACGTAAATGATTAAGTCTATCAATTTGGTGAAAACACAAACGTCAGTTAAGAGTGTAAGAATGAAAAGCTATATCCACGAGGCAACAGTTCTAAGCACCAAATTTTCTCTTTCATTAAAAATTTAACCATTAATTTATTTCACTCCCGCAAGCGTTTATACAGAAAATAAGTATTTACAATATTGAAAACAATAACTAGGATTCGAGAGAGACTCTTCTGTGTAGCGAATGTTGCTACATAGCTCTGTATCCTGTCGATGAGAATAATAATGTTTAGGAGTGCAAGTAACACCATGATGGTTTAATTTGTTTGGTATTTATTATAATTAACATAAAAGAAACTGAAAAAAAATGCTACGCAAAATGTTTTAGAGTGTAGGTCTAAGTTTAACTAAAATAGGCATTTTTAATTATATATATATAATATATATATATATATATATATATATATATATATATATATATATATATATATAGAAACGACGTAAGTATAGAGGAGCGTTCTGCACACGAGGAAGAGAAATAACGAACAAATGAAAAATGACGTAACGCCCGGGAATCGAACCCAGGATCTTCCGATTGCCGGTAAGATAAGCTATCCACTACACCATGGGCCTCGATCAGTCAGAAGTCGTAATTCTCCTACATAGGCAGAAAACCAATGCCCTGAGCGGGCACCCTCGCAAATCGTGAATATGTACATTTAACTGCAATGACCACGCAGTATATTAATGTATAGAAACGACGTAAGTATATAGGAGCGTCTGCACACGAGAAGAGAAATAACGAACAAATGAAAAATGAGGTAACCGCCCGGGAATCGAACCCAGGATCTTCCGATTGCCGGTCAGATATGCTATCCACTACACCACGGGCCTCGATCAGTCAGAAGTCGTAATTCTCCTACATAGGGTAGAAACCAATGCCTTGAGAGGGCACCCTCGCATATCGTGAATATGTACATTTAACTGCAATGACCACGCAGTATATTAATGTATAGAAACGACGTAAGTATAGAGGAGCGTTCTGCACACGAGGAAGAGAAATAACAAACAAATGAAAAATGAGGTAACCGCCCGGGAATCGAACCCAGGATCTTCCGATTGCCGGTCAGATATGCTATCCACTACACCACGGGCCTCGATCAGTCAGAAGTCGTAATTCTCCTACATAGGGCAGAAACCAATGCCTTGAGAGGGCACCCTCGCAAATCGTGAATATGTACATTTAACTGCAATGACCACGCAGTATATTAATGTATAGAAACGACGTAAGTATAGAGGAGCGTTCTGCACAAGAGGAAGAGAAATAACTAACAAATGAAAAATGAGGTAGCCGCCCGGGAATCGAACCCAGGATCTTCCGATTGCCGGTCAGATATGCTATCCACTACACCACGGGCCTCGATCAGTCAGAAGTCGTAATTCTCCTACATAGGGCAGAAACCAATGCCTTGAGAGGGCACCCTCGCAAATCGTGAATATGTACATTTAACTGGAATGACCAGGCGAGGGTGCCCTCTCAAGGCATTGGTTTCTGCCCTATGTAGGAGAATTACGACTTCTGACTGATCGAGGCCCGTGGTGTAGTGGATAGCATATCTGACCGGCAATCGGAAGATCCTGGGTTCGATTCCCGGGCGGTTACCTCATTTTTCATTTGTTCGTTATTTCTCTTCCTCGTGTGCAGAACGCTCCTCTATACTTACGTCGTTTCTATACATTAATATACTGCGTGGTCATTGCAGTTAAATGTACATATTCACGATTTGCGTGGGTGCCCTCTCAAGGCATTGGTTTCTACCCTATGTAGGAGAATTACGACTTCTGACTGATCGAGGCCCATGGTGTAGTGGATAGCATATCTGACCGGCAATCGGAAGATCCTGGTTCGATTCCCGGGCGGTTACCTCATTTTTCATTTGTTCGTTATTTCTCTTCCTCGTGTGCTGAACGCTCCTCTATACTTACGTCGTTTCTATACATTAATATACTGCGTGGTCATTGCAGTTAAATGTACATATTCACGATTTGCGAGGGTGCCCTCTCAAGGCATTGGTTTCTGCCCTATGTAGGAGAATTACGACTACTGACTGATCGAGGCCCGTGGTGTAGTGGATAGCATATCTGACCGGCAATCGGAAGATCCTGGTTCGATTCCCGGGCGGTTACCTCATTTTTCATTTGTTCGTTATTTCTCTTCCTCGTGTGCAGAACGCTCCTCTATACTTACGTCGTTTCTATACATTAATATACTGCGTGGTCATTGCAGTTAAATGTACATATTCACGATTTGCGAGGGTGCCCTTTCAAGGCATTGGTTTCTGCCCTATATAGGAGAATTACGACTTCTGACTGATCGAGGCCCGTGGTGTAGTGGATAGCATATCTGACCGGCAATCGGAAGATCGTGGGTTCGATTCCCGGGCGGTTACCTCATTTTTCATTTGTTCGTTATTTCTCTTCCTCGTGTGCTGAACGCTCCTCTATACTTACGTCGTTTCTATACATTAATATACTGCGTGGTCATTGCACACGAGGAAGAGAAATAACGAACAAATGAAAAATGAGGTAACCGCCCGGGAATCGAACCCAGGATCTTCCGATTGCCGGTCAGATATGCTATCCACTACACCACGGGCCTCGATCAGTCAGAAGTCGTAATTCTCCTACATAGGGCGGTTACCTCATTTTTCATTTGTTCGTTATTTCTCTTCCTCGTGTGCAGAACACTCCTCTATACTTACGTCGTTTGTATACATTAATATACTGCGTGGTCATTGCAGTTAAATGTGTATATATATATATATATATATATATATATATATATATAATATATATATATATATATAAAGATGGGATAAAAATTAGGAGCTTTGTGGTTTGAATATAATGTTTTTGCAGTGAAGGTAATGAGTTCCTTTCAGATTTTACATATAATTATAATTTTTTTTTAACAATGATTTCGAAATAAAATGAACAACATTCAAATTAACAGTGGTTAATTGAAAAGTCTGATGTTACTATACTTTTAAGGGTACCAGGTGTTTCCAGGCCTTTAGAAATGTGTACATAGACCGTTTCAAAGCCGAGTCGTTGCAAGTTGCAACCACTATCGCTTAAAATATCGGATGCGCGGTTCAGTTTTCCTACTCATTCATGTCAACAATAAAATTTGTAGTGGAAATTTGTTTTCTTTGTGGGATGAGAATCATATATATATATATATATATATATATATATATATATATATATATATATATATATCAGAGGCAACGGCGGGAGTAGTATAGTCGCAAAAGGGGAGAGTGCAAGAATGTTGCAGGTTATTATGTAATGTTGCAAAGGGGGTGGTGTTGTTGCAAAGGGGGCTGTTGCAAAAGGGGGTTGTTGCAAAAGGGGGTTGTTGCAAAAGGGGGTTGTTGCAAAGGGGGGTGAGGGGTTGTTGCAAAGGGGGGTTGTTGCAAAGGGGGTTGTTGCAAAGGGGGGTGGGGTGAACTTGGAGGTGGCGTTATCCCCCAAGAGAAAGGAGGAGGAGAGAAAGGAGGAGAGGTGTTGGCGTTGTTTTATAGGCTCCTAATCAGCCAGTTGGCGTAATTGGCTTGAGTTGCCAGATACCGCGATACCATTGTATACATTATTATAGACTCCTAATCAGCCAGTTGGCTGTAAATGGTTGTCAGATACCTCTTTTTAGCAGTATTATTGCATACATTATTATTATATACGTCTAATCAGCCAAGGGGGAGAGGTACACATGCAGGAGGTACACATGCAGGAGGTACACACACACATACACACACATGCAGGAGGTACACATGCAGTAGTTACACATGCAGGAGAGAGAGAGCTGAAGGAGGGAGAGAGACGCCTGTAGGAGAGAGAGAGACGCCTGTAGGAGAGAGAGAGAGAGAGCTGAAGGAGGGAGAGAGACGCCTGTAGGAGGGAGAGAGAGACGCCTGAAGGAGAGAGAGAGAGAGTAGTTGCCTTTAAGGCATATTATTTTCGTTTTCCTAACCTAAGAGGCCACTAAGGGGTTTACCAAAGGGCCAAAAAAAGAAGGACCAGAGGTCCTTGCTCGGCTGGAGCCGAGCTGGGAATGAGTCTTCACCAGCTTCTCGATCTTTTATAAGCCTCTATTCTGGTTGAGTTGCCAGATCACGCCTTGTATTGGGGTGCTGAGTTGCCAGATCGCACCATGTATTCTAATAAGCATTGTGTACCACAATATGGTAGATGAATTAAATAATTACACACTTAATTGAAATATAGATGTATATAGTGTTTTACAATAGATGTATATAGTGGATTATATGCAAAATATAACATTAACTTGAGCTTCCTTGAAGTTGAACTTATCGAAACAAATAACGTAGTTATCCATAATTCAACCAACCATAGAAAACAGAATTATAGATATATATATATATATATATATATATATATATATATATATATATATATATATTAAGCATTGTGTACCACAATATGGTAGATGAATTAAATAATTACACACTTAATTGAAATATAGATGTATATAGTGTTTTACAATAGATGTATATAGTGGATTATATGCAAAATATAACATTAACTTGAGCTTCCTTGAAGTTGAACTTATCGAAACAAATAACATAGTTATCCATAATTCAGCCGAAAACAATTAATTTTATGGGTAACTATTTCGACATAAGTTTACTATAATTATATCAGTCTTTTAAATATCTTCTATATATATATATATATATATATATATATAATATAAAACCACAATATATATTTATAGTTATTCAGTAACACATTAGAAAGATTTACGCAATAATAGAATTAACAAAGTTACCCAATAAATAATTCGTTAGACAGAAACGAATTTTTATAAGGGATACCCAGCTTCATTAAACTTGAAGATGAACGAAACAAATAACATAGTTATCCATAATTCAGCCCTCACGAATAACGAAACGAAATGATCATTTACGATACAATTCGAAATACGATAATTTACGATACAATTCGAAACCCACCAAACGAGATGAAAAGTTAAGAAACATACGAGCCTCATTCCCTGCGAAGAAAAAATGAAAAAACGAAATTAAAAGAAACGAAGAAAGTTGGATTTCCCCAAAACACAGTCCACTATAGCGAGGTTGGTTTCGGAGAAAATCTGCTTGCGAGAGACCTTTCTTAAAGACAGCCCTCGATAAGTACCCAATGCTCCAAATATTAATATTGCCATTGTTATTACTTCTACAATGAATCCAATTAAATTCTGCTTATTAAATAACTTTTTTAGACACTTGATTTTTATTATAAATATTTAAGTCACGAATAACAGTGGGAAAAACGTACACACATATATATATATATATATATATATATATATATATATATATATATATATATATGCTACACACAGACCGTGCATGGAACAAGGAACTCTTCTGGGATAATTAAATCCACTATAGTCCGAGTAAGTAATGACAAATACCGCCTCGGTGGTGTAGTGGTTAGCGTCGCGGACTACGAATCCATCGGCCCAGGGTTCGAGACCCGACGGCAGCCGGCGCGCAGCAAAACCCAGCTGTTCATCCTTCCACACAATAAAGAAAGTGGTTGGTAGATAAATGGGTACCCTAGGAGGCCTAGTGGTCAAGACGCTGGGCTGCTGATGGGTCGTGGTTCGGAATCCACGTTAAACTGTAGGTCTAAGGTGGAGTGAAAAGCTTGACCTTCGTCAGAATGAACAATTCGGGCGGAAGCTAACCAAAGGTTAGCCCGACGCGGGCAACGGGTCACTCGCAAAGAGAATTTAATCATTGGTAAACTTCCTTCCAGACCACTCTTTCTATATATATATATATATATATATATATATATATATATATATATATATATATAGAAAGAGAGCGAGAGTTTTGTTCAATAAATAATAATCGAAAAAAACATCATAATGCACGATTTTCTATGTAGCAATACTAATTAACTCTTTCTCGCCTACGGCGGTACAAGAACATAATACGTGCACTCGCTCGTAAATTAGACCTCCAGTTTAACATGGGTTCAGAAATACATCTCGTCGATGGGGTTCGTTGCTTACTCTACCACATGGACTTTTATATGTAAGAGACCTAACCTAACCTACGAAATACATCTCGTCAGGGCCGATCCTAGAGCCATATATAGCAATGGAAATGAGCGCGATGTGTCGTTAAATACGTGATTTAAAATAACAGGACCATTTGACCCGAGGCAGTAGTATACCCGAAAAACATCGTAATGCACGATTTTTTCTATGTAGCAATAATAATTAACTCTTTCAAATACGTGATTTAAAATAACAGGACCATTTGACCCGAGGCAGTAGTATACCCGAAAAACATCGTAATGCACGATTTTTTCTATGTAGCAATAATGATTAACTCTTTCAAATACGTGATTTAAAATAACAGGATCATTTAACCCGAGGCAGTAGTATGCCCGAAAAACATCGTATAACCTAACTATAATTTACAACTATAGTTTACCTTGACTTTCATATGCTTCTATCCTGTTTTATTAATAAAGATTTTTAACTTTTAATAACGTATGAATAAAGATTTTTAACATTTAATTTTATTTTAGTATTTATTCATGCCACGCCGCCTTAGACCACAGCTTAACGTTGAAACCGAATGTTCTTTTTAAAATATAATTAGGATATAATTTCTTTATTATAAAATAAGTTAACAATTATGTTAACAAACAATACTAATAATTTGTAAGTAAAAAATATAATATAAGGGACTACCATAGAAATGTAAGTGCCTATAATTCGATTTTATATATATGTTACTCGTCCGGTCTCGTTATAGCGGATTGGTACACGTCATAGCTCCACCCAGCTACATCGGCAGCCAATCACTACGAACATCTGGTCTTTTGGGCGGAGCTTGGCGAATGTGCATATAAAAGGGGATATTTTCAGTTGGGAGTAACAGTAGCTATTTTCGCATCAGTGAATAATCATTCCTCAACCATGGACCTGTACGTCTCCCCAGATTTGTATGAAGAAAGTGATACTGCAGCATTAACCGCAATTAGTCTTTTCAATGCGATTGATTGTGGCGAATTATTTTCGACGCAAACCGTAGAAGATATTTGCAGTGACGCTCCTTACAATCCGACGCAAGGGACTACCATAGAAATGTAAGTGTCCATAATTCGATTTTATATATATACGGAGAGTTGTAGTATTTCGTCAAATAGATACTAGTCAAAAATGTCAATCAATGTTATTTCCCCATCATGCTAAAATCGAAATTGGTAATCGAACCAAAGATATCTTCACATAATGGGGATCTGTCTGTATACTCTGTATATGTTTTAAAAGCATTATTCCTTTAAGGTCCGATGAGGATTTGACACGTGTTATACAATCTTTTGAAGAACCTCGGAATATGGATGATATACTGATCAGTCAGCAGTGTCACACATCCTCCACCATGGACCTGTACGTCTCCCCAGACTTGTATGAAGAACGTGATACTGCAGCATTAACCACAATTAGTCTTTTCAATGCGACTGATTGTGGCGAATTATTTTCAACGCAAACCGTAGAAGATATTTGCAGTGACGCTCCTTACAACCCGACGCAAGGGACTACCATAGAAATGTAAGTGTCATAATTAGAATTTTATATATATGGAGAGTTGTAGTATTCGTCAAATAGATACTCGCAAAAATGTCAATCAGTGTTATTTCCCCATTATGCTAAAATCGAAATTTTTATGGCGTTCATCCTCGAACCAAAGATATCTTCACATAATGGGGATCTGTCTGTATACTCTGTATATGTTTTAAAAGCATTATTCCTTTAAGGTCCGATGAGGATTTGACACGAGTTATACAATCTTTTGAAGAATCTCGGAATAGGGAGGGTATACTGATCAGTCAACAATGTCACACCGAAATAATGTAAGTGTTTTTCGATCTTTTTGGGATAAGAAGACACAATATATTTTCATAAATTTATTAAATGAAAGAAATCAGTACAATAAACGAATATACCGTTACAAATATACGAACAAAAACATTATAATATACAACGAGTACGTACAATTGGAAAACGGTTTTTTATCTGTCTGCATACCATTTCATCGTTTCGGTGAGTGTGACACGGGTCAAATAAATTTAAAAAATTTATAAATTCTTTATCATTTGACATATGCATGAGAAATGAGACACAGTACATTCCGCAAACATTAGTAAAATATCCCTGCATACGAAATGGGTTCCATACAACTTCGGGAATATGTAACTGAGCGAGAAATTTTACAATAATAGGGTCACTCCAGGGTTGAGTACCGAGTGAATCAAAATAGTACAGGCGCTGTCTATTTTTAAAATAGACAGCGATCCAGTGAATCCCTTCATTACCGATGATGTCTGTGTTCACAATAAGACTACCGCATTCTCGCGTACTTGGCAAACTCAATGTTTCATTCTTCGCAAACACGCCGATAAATTTGGAACGTGTGACTCGCTCCATTACTTTCTGAAGTGTATTAGCATCCATTTTAAAAGTCAGTGATAACGCTTCTAAATCTATCTACTTCTATTAGGGCTTGCGATTCGAGATATACTAGTACACTAATAGGAGCGTCTATAGGCTTGGCGAATTCCAGCCGCACTGAGATGTTACCGCTCTGCTGTGGTGTTAAATGGGTATTTACGCTAGCAGATAAGTCAGGTGTAATGTCAAACGGATAAAGGTTAAATTGATCAATGAATTCTTCCTGCGTTACCCCATTACCAAGCTCATCACAATCACCTGCAATATGGGTCAGATTACTATAGGCTCTGGCACAAAGAGGTAACACAGCGTCTGATGAATAGTCCGTACCCATTGTTCCACCCAAAGCAGTGCCATTAACGTATAGAGTTATATTTTTAAGTCCGAAATTCTCGAATTTAAAGGCACTCTTTTTATATTTTCCATTCACCGAAGCGTGGTCCTGCATGCCGATTAATATCCTTTTAGGAAGATTTCCCAGGGCAATGTTTTCTATCTGCTTCGATGCCAACCCTGCAGGAACCGTATATAGTTTGATCTGCACTCTGTTAATAGGATATTTCACTGTAGCGTTTAGTAAATTTTTCTCAATTTCTAGTTGTTTTGGTGAACTTAATTTCACTCGCCGTACGCGGAGGTATGTGTCCATAATGTGAACCACAACGGACTTTGCACCCTCTTCTTGATTCGCATCCAGATTTAAGCAGATCTCAGGACTCGTGCGGGTGAGCTTTATTTTCATATCCACCCCGTTCACAAGCAACTTCTCCTGGAAAGTGAAATCTGTGTGCAACCGTCCAAAACACTCGTATATTTTCTTTTTAGAATTTTTAAATTTGTCCTTTATACTATTTTCATCTTTAGTTTGATAATATCCCTCCGCACTTAAAAAGGTAGCCTTCGCTTCTTTGGAAAAGTTGAGGACATTTTCCAAATAGGCTCGTAGATGATAGTACCCCGTGCCTGCCGATATGTTGGTCTGATTTAAATATACGTCACACTGGTTGAATATGGCGTGCAGAAAGTTTGTTTCAGGGTATACAGCATATTTGTCATCGCAGGCCGTTCCATCAGAATGGGCTATACGTAGCTTAGCGTACATGTGCACACAGCTTGGATCAAAAAAGTAAGGACCTGAGCTGGGTATCACGAATTCTATAGGTGCACTCGGTGAACTAATTGTGTTTAAAGGGTTAATTGTAATAAAGTCACTGTGCTCAATAGAAACTTGGGTTGGCGGGAGCTCAAAAAAGGACAGCTCCGATTTACAGCATTGTGAACTACATGGGTGGATGAAGCGTGCCATGGCGAAATAGTGACTCCTCTCTCGACAAGTGGTAAACAAACTATGATTCATGAGATCAATATCCTTAGCTTATATCAGTCAAAAAAGTGGTCAACCATAGGTTTCATTCGCTTACAGCATTTCTTTTTTGATAGCCTTTTACGTTTAATACCACGTGACCCCTTCTTCTTCCGGGGAGCCCTCTTCTTCTTCCCGCCACCACGCATTTTTCTCTTTGCATCTTTGATGATTTCGTTCCGTGTACGCTTTAAATGTTTTTTTAGAGCTTCTTTAGGTTTAGCCCCGGCCAATATGTCTTCTGCAGTGTTAAGGCCTGATTGTAGCGCTTTCCTTCCAAGGTATCTGGCACCCCTCTTCAGCAAAGGAACAGCCGTACGTAGTATGGATGAAAAAATGGATCCAAGTCCACTACCGCGCTGGTATCGCATCCCTCGATAGACGGTGAAAGGCTTTCTATCCATTATAACTCAGTGCGTCGAAAGTGTAGCTTCACTGTTAAGCTCCCGTTACCGAATGGGAAGTTTTCGCCCTCAATCGTTCTTATATATATTGTGATATTGGTTATTAAATTAGTTGCGACATTCACATAATGGGGCCTGTCATATGTAATACTCAAACTCCTTCCTCTATGGTTGGGGATGTGAGCAATGCGCAGCAGGCGTGCCTGGGTATCCCCAACAAACTGGTGCTCCACTATATTACTGTAAATATAGCACATGTCTGGGGACCTTTCAGCCAATTTCTCCATCTTCAATTGATACATTAATCTGGACAAGTTATACTGTGTCTCGTGAAATGTGTCTCTTTGGAAGGCTGCGCTATATCGGCCGTTGGTTAGAATTTTGAACTTTCTATGTTCTTTAAGACGTCTGTTAGTCTTTGATTTTAGGATTAGTGTATGTGCAGGGTTGTTTACGATTTCATATACTAAATCATTCGTAAGGTTTGAGTTTCTTAAACTCACGTTTAAGCCTCTCACAACATCCTCTGCCGAACCATATTGACCCGGCCCTAGTCTTACTTCTGTACTGTAATACCGTGTAATCTTAGTCCGAGCGATGCGCATAGTTTCATCCATAGCTACCCCAGCTTTTCCACACTCGTCAATGTCTCTAAGAATCGTAAAAACGGTTTCTTTATGTTCAATATTTAAAAAGACGGTGTCCAGCTGAATTTCGCATATCCCCACCTCATACGAATCACGACCCAATTCAATGTGCCCATGGAGTTCTGTTACAAAGTTGGCTAGCGTGTTGTTAGGGTGTACAGACAGGGACGAGGAGGACGGGAGTGTGACGTAGAAATGGTTAGGAGCCATGTTGCATACTATTTAAGCTTCATTATTGCATCAGCTTTTATATAGGTGTTGAAGCTTTCTGGGTACCCTAGCCATTTCACCAGGTACATTTTTCTCCTTCCTGAACCTTTGCTTCCTAAAATTTTCTCAATTTTAAACACATTTTTTTCTAAATTAAACGCAACTTTCTGCAATTCCTCGCGATAAAAGCCTCCTGAGATTTCTTCCCCATTCAAATCTTCAATGTAATACATCATTATTAACCTTTAGGTCTCACAGCCCTAACTTTAAAAATCTCGCGTGTCCATCCTTGCTCAAAACCCTTTGCGAATTTATTCCCCGAACGCGACAGCCTTACATAATCATTGATTTTGAAGCGCACAGAGTGTGGTGGTGGTGGTGTGGTGGTGTGGTGATCCATCTCTTCTCGGGAGCGTACCTCTTTCTAAAACTTCGTTAGGTGTTGCCCCAATCGTGCGATGGTGTGAGCGGTTGTAGGATGATGCCAATGATTCCAGAATGTCTAGAAATCTGTATGTGTTTTTTATGTGTAAAATAACGGTGCATGCGTTCCTTTATGGTGCGCTGAACTCTTTCAGCTAAAGAAGCCTTATGTATAGAATTGGTTGTGTAATAGCTGATATTAAACTCTGTCACATATTCTGAAAAGCACGGCCTATAAACTCCTTCCCCATATCCGTACAAAAATAGCCAGGAACCCTGTTTTCTTTTAACATTAGCGTTTTGGTGGCTTTAGCAACTGTTTCAGGTGATTTATTTTTCAGAGGAACTAGCCACAGATATCTAGAGAACACGTCTATTATGAATAGAATGTAGCGGTAACCATCGTTATACACAGAATATCTTTGCATGTCTGTTAAATCTGCTTGCCAAATAGAATCAATCGAGGAAGCCGTTGTCTTGGCTGTTTTAAACCTTTTTCTCACAGGCTTATGAAGCGTATAAGCGTCCTGCTCCCTCAAAATCTTTCAACATCTTTTTTTCCTACTCCGTAAACACTTCTGTACAGTCTATCTACGCCTCCGTAAGAGGATGGGGTAGAAATGTCATAATAGCGTTTAGTTAATACGTTAGCCATTTGCGTATTTTAGAGGCACGTGGGTAGGGTTGGTTTAACCTCTTCTTGCTCCTCTTCAAAGGTGTTACCGCCGGGGGTGAAGGCGCCTTCAATTGTGTCACAGGCGTTGCATGTTCCAAGTCTTTTAACCTGTTCAGATTTCCTATCAACGTTTTAGGGACATTTATTTGTTGTAGTCTTGCCTTAATATGCTTCCATCCTGATGGTGATGGCCTATCCCACTTTCTCACCAGATCATGGACAATGTCTACGATATTCGATCCCTGTACCTTTGATCCTTCCACAATGATCTCCCCTGTATCGGTCCATTGTATGGCGGGATCCTCACTCAATAGATTATAAAGACTTAAGCCTTTACTCCTCACTGTAAGTGGGAGGGTATTTTTTAATACATGTTCGATATGTTGTGTGGCTAATCTTTTTGGTTGGTCAGCTGTGTCGTCGGGTATAGATCCTATGTCGCCATCGTCCCCCGTGCTGTGCCTAATAACCACAGGAATCTCTGTAGGGCTCTTATAATTTTCGTACTCGTGAAGAAATTTCTGCAGAGCTTCTTGGTATAAGATTCTTTTCTCATCAGGTGTTTTTTCACTGTTTAATAGGCTAACAATTCGCTTTCCATTCTTTTAAGTCTGCTTTTACGGGGATCTAGATCCGTGTCTCTTTGCAGTGAGGCGTACACCTCGTGGGGAATCACTACCACTTTCTTCATTATATTAATCTAGTCAGTAAAGGACCCAAAACTGAAAATAAGATGGGGAGAAATGACCCTCCTGTTTGTACAATAATTCGCTTTTTCTTCGCTACAGTTTGGCTTTTACGAGCGAGTGCACGTATTATGTTCTTGTAGCGGCGTAGGCGAGCCTTCTGATGGGTTTTCATTGATACATTGCAATTTATAACGTTAAGACAGATTTCACAGATGCATTTTAAAAAGTCGGCATCGATATTTTTAATAAACATCTGCTGCATTGCCCGAGGCAGTCGATGATAGATTTTTATTAATTCACGGTATTTCTTTAGTCTCTTTGTTTCATTCTGGAATATACACCGTTTCAGGCTCGTTTGGAAATATATTCGTTCGCAGAAGCACTCTAAACGTGTTTCGCGGATGAAGGTCGCAAAGCAAATATCCGTAACGCGTGCTTGTAGCTTCTTTATAAACTTCCAAAAACTCCTTACGCTGATTCGGGAACATTTGATTGGCTAATACCCCAATTTGTGATACATCTCTACGTTGCGCGAATAAGACTAGATATTGCGTATTTAACGACACATCGCGCATGTATCTATTTTTGAAAAATAGATTCTGATTGATGAAGAACACGTTTATGTTAAGATGGTGGGAGAATACTGTAAATGTCTCGGCAAACGTTTTATCCATCTCCAACATGAGATCGTCAATTACAATGATTGTATGTTCATTTCCCTTTAACGAATTAACGTCATATACGCCTTTGTGGAACAAAATATCATCTTCGTACTCGTTGAACACTGATTGATACGTCGAATAGCACCATATAACTTTATGCACAAATTTCGAGAACATCTCCCCCTTTTCTTTAATGATTTTAAGCATAAACACAGTTTTACCACATCCTGTAGGTCCAGATATAATACATGTGGATGGGCTCGTGAATCTGAATTTTTCTACAGAGTCCATTTCTAACACGTCACACTCCTAAGTGAGTCATTTACAAAATATTACAAATTTTGAGTGCTGATCCTTATATTTCTTCTCCCACAGAACCGTGAATGAGGTAGAGCAGCCCATCATTACGGATGACCTCGACGACAGTGTAGTTGTGATCTCCTCCCCTGAACCCTCACCAGCGATACCGGTAACACGTCCAAAGCGGAGGTATGAGATTCCCACGTCAGGTATAAAGCGACCGAAATACGCGTCTGTTGCAGCGGTAATAGATCCCCAACCCTCAACCTCTTACGCAACAACACCCCCAGCAGCACCTAATATATCCCCTTATTCATCCGCCGCCCCCCGTTCTGTTAAGTCTACAATAATAGAGCCCCAACCCTCCTACGCAACAGGGCCCCCATCAGCAGCACCTTCCGCTAATATATCCACTAATTCCGCCCCCCGTTCTGTTGAGGATGGTATAACGCTGGAATTGGTGCGATCCGCAGCCCCCACCCCAGCCTTGACTAGAAATCGGTATAGAGTCAGGGTAGATCCTAGAGTCATGTATAGCAATGGTATTGAGCGCGGACTACGCCGGGTTGTAGAGCGTATTATAGAGTTTGCTCTTCAGAATCGTGACGAGCGTGAAGTCAGGACGAGTATGTCCTTTGGATTCGGGTCAGATGACGGTGATGTAGACGATTATTGGGTGATAGTGCCATTTAGACGTTTGGCGGCTGAAGATGTAGAATATATATTAGGGCGTATAATGCAAGCCGCCCAAAGTAGTATAGCCTTCAATATGGACAACTTCACGGTAAATATTGACCATGTATACCGTGTTGCGGGTCATAGTGCCATACCGTATACTCTTAACTTCAATTCTCAAGCTATTTATAGACGGCATATAAACGTCGATCGTGGTTGCGGCTTTATAGCAGTACTCTTAGCACGTATGTTTACTGTACAAAATACACGAACTCAAAAATTTGGTTGCCTACAGTCGTGGAGCATGCCCGTAAACTAGCTGAAGACTGTGAACTTGAATTTGACTGTAATATGGGTCCTGAAGAGCTGAGAAGGGTAGAACAGGAAATGAATGTCCGCATAGTTGTGTTTGGGTTGGATGATCGTCGTAGGACTGTGTATGTTTTTAAAAGCTGTGTGAGAGATCGTACAAGGCCCCTACTTATTTTAGGATTGTCAGGGACAACGTATCTCCCCATCCGTAATATAAGGTGGCTTTACGCGAGTTATGACAAAAGTCGAAAATATGGGAGACATCATGATTTGTGTAAGGGGTGCCTCGAGTTTGCGGATGATATAGTGAGACATTGTAAAGAATGTCACATGGTATGTGAGCAGTGTAAAAGCACCAAGTGTGAAAGCCGTGTAGTTGAAGCTGAGAAGAGAGACTGTGATGTGTGTAGACGCACATTTTTCAATAATAGCTGTTTTGATTTCCATAAATCAATTGGCACGTGCAGGAAAATGAGAATCTGTGAATGTGGTATGTTTCACACAATGGATAATTGGGGAAAATTTAAGCACAAGTGTGACGTAATTCACTGTCCTACATGCCAGGAGGAATATAAGGCGGATGGAGTAAAGCATGTATGTTATATGAAAGATGCTAAGCCTAAAAATAACCCCTGTATAACTGTATACTACGATATAGAAACATATACGAACGCTGAAACCAAAGAGGTAATTCCACATTTACTTGTGAGCCAGACTATCTGTGATGAGTGTATGGATATCGAATGTGACGAGTGCCCCAAATGTGGTAAACGGACAAACGTTTTTAAAACGAATGTCAGCGATAGTCCTGTGAAACTATTTGTGTCCTATATTGTCAAGTTAGCCGACAAGTTCAAAAAATGACTGTGTATATTCTCGCCCATAACGGGGCAAAGTTTGACACGCAGCTCCTTTATAAGGAGTTGCTTGAACACGAATCCTCTGAGATATTTACAGGTGATCCATTGAAAAGAGGCAACAAATTAATACAGATGCAGATAAGAGGCAATGTACAATTTAAAGATACTTTATTATTCACACCTTGTAAATTAGCAAAGCTACCCAAGGTGATGGGAGTAGCAGCTGAAGTTTCCAAAGGATACTTCCCATACACTTTCCTCACCAGCGAGACTTTAAACTACGTAGGCCCCCCCCCCCCCAAACATTATTTTGACTGCATGGATGAACGTGAAGACTTTGATCGATACTACGACAGTTTTAATGAAAGTAACCCTTATAATATAGCTGATGAATGTGAGCGTTATTGCGTGAATGATGTGCGCGTGCTTAGAGTATGTTTCCAGGCCTTTAGAAGGATGTACATAGTCCGTTTCAAATGCGATCCACTGCAAGTCGCAACCACCATCGCATCATTATGTTTTACGGTGTTCAAGAATAACTTCATGCCGAAAGACACCTTAGCCATTATTCACCGAAACAATCCCCGCAGTTACGGGCACAAGGCTATTTACTGGCTCATACACCTACAGCAACAGACAGGTGTATACATAAAGCACGCCCGCAACACGGGTGAAGTACCCATTAAGATTAATGGACGTGTTTTTTGGGTTGATGGGTTAAGTGAAAACCGTGTCACTGGTGTGAAGACTGTGTACTCCTTTAACGGTTGCTGGTGGCATGGATGCCCCCGTCCTGAGTGCGGAGTCACCGGAGATATCAACGGTAGGTCTCCTGCCGACTGTCTTGCATCGACCCGCACCCGCGATCAACTTATAGGATCACAGTTCACTCACAAAGTCTTGTGGGAGCATGAATATGATGCACGGATGGAGACAGACGAGGTGTACCGTGAGGAAATAAAAGCGATCAAGCGTTCAATGGTGCTGGATCCTCTCAAATGTGGTGATAGCTTGTTTGGAGGACGTACAAATCCTTTCAGACTATACTTCCCACCTACGGAGGGCGTGAAGCTCCATTACTACGATTTCTGTTCTTTATACCCATACGTGATGAAGAGCAATCCGTACCCCGTGGGCGCTCCTGAGAAACTGGTGGGGCCTAGCCTACCATCCATCAATGAATTTTCAAAAAATTTGAATGATCGTTACTTTGGGATCTCTTTCGTAGACGTACTCCCCCCACGCAATTTATGGATGCCGATCTTACCTGTCGTTATCGACGACAAGCTCATGTTTCCCCTGTGCGTGAAGTGCGCGGAAGAGGATAACGGCGAATGTAACCATATACCCCACCAGCGTAAGATCAGAGGCGTATATACAAGTCCTGAGTTGGCCCTAGCCGTACGCCATGGTTATAGAATACTGAAGATACATGAGGTGTGGAGGTTTCAGAAGCTACCCAACTTTTTCACACCATATATAAACACCTTTTTGAAGGATAAGGTTGAGGCATCAGGGTATCCGCGAGGAGTTGATACCGAAGATGAAAAGTCTGCCTATATTCAACGTTACCGCGACCGCGAAGGTATACAACTTGATCGTGTCCAAATTGTAAAGAATCCTGGCAAGCGCTTTAGTGCAAAGTTGTGTCTAAACAGTCTATGGGGAAAATTTGCGCAGAATACCGGCAGAGGGAGCATTCATTTGGCACAAAGTTATAGCGATGTCTGGGATTATGCCAATGCCCCCGATAAAGAGGTCATGGAGATCGTAAATGTAGGTAATACTTACGTAATAAAGTACAACAACACTGAATTTGCCACAGATACCTCAAGGGTTACAAACATACCTGTGGCCAGCTTCACAACAGCCTACGCCCGTATAAAACTTTGGGGTCTAATGCATTCTCTTGGGCGGCGAGTATTGTATGCCGATACAGATAGCGTGATATTCACAGAGAGGGAGGGTGAATACATGCCCACTATTGGGGAGTTCCTTGGCGAGCTCACTGATGAGATCAAGGATGAGTATGGGGACAACGCATACGCCGACTCTTTTGCCTCAACAGGACCTAAGACTTATGGGGTACGGGTCAGGGTGGGGGATGAAATGAAATATATCGTGAAGGCAAAGGGTATTACGCTCAACCATGCGAATCGGGAGGTTGTTAACTTTGAGTCGTTGAAGGATCTAGTATGTTTGGATGAACAACCTCACCAACTAATTGTAGGCACCCACAATTTTCGGGCGCAGAAGCTGGGAGGCGTGAAGGAACTTAGGGGTACGATGGTGTGCCGTAACACCTATAGGAAACGTTACCAGTTACCTGGTACCTATGATACCGTACCCTTTGGATACCAATGATGCTTCTAACTCACACGTCTTGTATATAATCGTATCTATTTGTATATATATATATATATATTATATATATATATATATATATATAACTTGAATATCTCGTTTATTAAATCGTATTTGTAAATATATATAACTTGAATATCTCCTTTATTAAATAAATCATGTTTCAAATAGCGTTTCACTTTCTCCTTTGTGTGTGTGTGTGTGTGTGTGTGTGTGTGTGTGTGTATGTGTGTGTGTAGGTGAAAGTTCTAAGCTCCTCCCACTGTAAGACCGTGAGTCATGCTACTATCTGGGAGTCCCTGCGTGGTCAGTCGACCGCAGTAAGCCCGAGAGATCAGACGTGTATTCAGATCAGACGTGTATTCAAATGGCTACCTTTAATATTGCTTGTACAACGTTTACGAAATGGTATTCAGTAAAGTGCCAGGATGTGGTGGATACCGAAAAACTTCCTATTCATCCCTCCTATGCCTCTTTTAAAAACACATTGGATTGTGCGAAGTTCCAAGATGTACAAATACTCTACGGATGTTCTGGTGAGACCGTTGAAGGCTTTCGTTGCACAGACGATGTGTTGAAGTATACTGCAGAGCTAAACTTTATAAAGTCTCACATACACCGTGAAGTAAAAGAAACAACGCGTGCAGAAGAGAAGCAGCAGGTATGGATAATGAGTCTTGCTGATGGGTGGTGTGACAAGCGGTATTACGTCATGCTACACCATGTCGATTACTCATACCCTACGACTGGAAATGTGAATCTCGTGATCATGGACAATCTTAAGTATTTTTATCACTATATTAACGTATATCATGATGAGGTTCGTAGTGAGGTTGTGGCTAGTGCCCTGCGTGAATTTTTAACAGAGTTTAGAGACGAGTATCGTTTGATGGGCAGAAAGGAAAAATATGAACATATGTTCCTCTCAAATAGTGCGCCGGAGTGTGGAGATGTTTAGTAAAATGTTCCTAGTTCTTATCCAAACTGTCTGGTGCGTAGGCTGGTAGTGATATTCTTGTACCGGTACAACAATTCGACTCGCGGAACAAGCCCATTCACGTATTATCGAGTTAGCCGCCCGTCGAACCATTCCTGCCTACCTGCGTGCCTCACACGGCTCATAGTTATCTCAGAGCTTGAGCCGAGTGGACGTGCGCTCTTCGAATACGATGGAACTTCCTTTGAGCAGCATTCTCAACGCCTCGTACGATGTGTCCGTGACGAAATCGTTGCGCGTGTTCAGGCGTAATTCCGGTACCATTAGCTATGTACTGGAAACGGAATGTAGACCGACAAACAAACGGGTTTATTTAAGTATCGAGGAGATGAATAGAATCTTTGTGATAGTTGAGAAGTGGAGTGAAGATCGTTATAAAATACCTGCTAACGTAGGTACAAGAAGAGAGCAGATTAGTGACGCACCCTCATACGCCGTTGTATGTACGTTGTGTATAATAACGATCGGCCGTGCATTGATATACGGTTGATGTGGAAGAATGCTTCTGATAATAACGCTCTTATTCCGACGCGAAACCGTTTCATCCTCGACAGAATGTTTGAAATCGTCGGATTCCGTAAACTGAAACCTATATTAGACGCGCGTGTTACGGATATGTTTTATTTTGATACAGTACTTGAATACGCATACACTGCTCTGCTCGATGGGTTTACCGAGTGTAGGGCTGGTGAGAATGGTCTAGTGCTGGATGTTTATTTAAAAAGTTTAGACTCTTTGAAATACCATGAACTTTGGTACAAAGCAATTGATCGGTACAAGGCTGAGCTCACCTACACCGTTCACCCTGAAGAACTATTTCTTTATATAACGCGCAGTTGTCGTAGCGATTTAGAAGATTATTTCAATTGCCGCTATGTTGAGTGAGTTCACGATTGAAAAGCTCGAGTCGGTAGAAATAAACCCTCGATTGGAAAAGCGTTATTATAAACTTGTGTTTAATAATGTAGCTAACGATGAACTCTTTGTGCGTGCTTTTGATTGTATTCTAGACGTGTTTAAAGATGACTTACCAACCGGTTGTAAAGTGGGAACAAAAATAGTACTGAACGATATGAAAGCCCTTCATATCGAATACAGGTTTCCCTATACTTTAAGCGGTGAAATATTATTAAGCCGCATATACTGCGTAATGCAGAGCAATAATGATGTAATTGTAAACTCGATTAAGACCGAGTTTAGTATTTTGAAAAAAAAGTGAATTGTATATATATTTTGCTTGACATTTCCCCGATTATACGCATATTTCTATTGATTTGTGTTTATATATATATATATATATATTATATATATATATATATATATATATATATATATATATTTTGCGTGATATTTCTCCTGTACTGTTATGTACATATTTCTATTGAAGTGTATATTTATTTGAAATGTATATTTTATTTTATATATCACCATAATTGTGTGTGTGTGTGTATTTTCTCCTGTACTGTTATGTACATATTTCTATTGAAGTGTATATGAAATGTATATTTTATTTTTATATATATCCATAATTGTGTGTATATATTTCTGTTATACGCATATTCCTCAAATGTATATTTATTTTCTATATATTTATAATAAAAAGAATGATGCAATGTTGTTTATTGTTATGCCTTCTACTACCGGTATTCGAAATATAATAATGTATACAACAGGTATCTGGCAATATTTAAGCCTTCTAAGCCAACTGGCTGATTAGGAGTCTATAATAGTGTATACAATGGTATCTGGCAACTCTGTCTTCGGAATACATGGCGCTATCTGGCAACTCATTTACAGCCAACTGGCTGATTAGGCGTATATAATAATAATGTATGCAATAATACTGCTAAAAAGAGGTATCTGACAACCATTTACAGCCAACTGGCTGATTAGGAGTCTATAATAATGTATACAATGGTATCGCGGTATCTGGCAACTCAAGCCAATTACGCCAACTGGCTGATTAGGAGCCTATAAAACAACGCCAAATCGGCTGAAGTCTTAATGTGCACTTGGCTCCTGCCAGGTGAACACCTCTCCTCCTTTCTCTCCTCCTCCTTTCTCTTGGGGGATAACGCCGCCTCCAAGTTCCCCCCACCCCCTTTGCAACAACCCCCCTTTGCAACAACCCCTCACCCCCCTTTGCAACAACCCCCATTTGCAACAACACCCCCTTTGCAACAACACCCATCCCCCTTTGCAACATTACATAATAACCTGCAACATTCTTGCACTCTCCCCTTTTGCGGCTATACTACTAATGGCGGGGGTCAGGCAGGTCAGGCTCAGCCTGACCTAACTTTAAAAGAAAAATAAATTTAATTTCCTTGTCATCATGTAAAATTTAAATTTCTGTATTTCAAAGATCTATTTATTATGGTCACTTTATTAGAGCAATATAAATTATAGAATACCGCATTTTTTCCTTCTCTCCATGCATCGCTTCTTTGGGAAAAGTCAGACTTGTTTTATGACGCCTGAGCGACCGAGCGCATTAAGCCACAAAGCCAGGTCAGGCATCATTTCTGATGCCTTGCATCACATGAAAAAATGAAACTTTTACGAAATTTAATGTAATTTAAAATCAACATTAGTATAGCATCTGTCAAAACAATCAGTTAAGTATATAATTTTGTAAATCTATTTTTTCAAAGAAGAGAAAAGCAAGTTTTTCAGTTTACAAGTCAAGCATATTTCTAAGTGCCTAACATTACGCTGGATGCCAAATCTCATCCTCAGAAAGCTATTTGAGTGAAAATAGAGATATGTGGCAACTATGAATTGCGCACGGCTTTCCTCATTGTCAGGTACCTCAGGGACCATGTCGTATTCGTTTCAATGCATTTGAATTTTTTTTTCTTTTGTGCTTTTTGTGTGTGTGTAAGTTTTTTCATTTTTTACTTGACCTTAGATACCCATTTACATTGAAGTACATTTATAGAGATCCTGATTTTACTGCCTGCAAAAATGACAAAGAACTGCTAAAATTATGCATTGACTTAGATTTAGAAAAAGCTTTTAGCGAATCTGTAAAACTATTTAGATTGATTTTAACTATACCAGTGAGCAGTGCATCCACAGAGAGAAGTTTTTCAACATTAAATCGAATTAAGACGTATGTAAGGAACAGACCTGCTCAGGAAAGACTAGTATGTTTAGCAAGAATTGCAATAGAGAAAGAAATTATGGTTTCCCTGGAGAGGCAAAAGGTTCTACATGACAAGGTCATCGAAGAATTTGCATTGCAACCGAGGCGGTTGGAGTTTATGTATAAATGACTCATGGTAGATTAAATATGATGAAGACATTCTCTAAGGCCATAATAAAATACAAGTAAGTTATTATAATTATTAAACAATAGATTGATTTAGTAGGCTTTAAGTAATTTTTGAAAACAAAAGCAAAATTATTTAAAAACAAAATTTACATATTCATTACTATGAATTCTCTCGAAATCATATCAAACCCATAATGCTTGTGCCTGACCTATGTCAAAAGTCTGGCGTCGCCCCTGATATATATATATATATATATATATATATATAAATATAATAATAATGTCTTTTCATTTTCGTACAATTTTTTCGTTGGGGTGAACAATCAGTAAGTATGCTTGTAATTGTGGAGGAAGCTGCAGATCAATTTGAAAATTTCTCCCTCACCGTCTTTCCTGAGTGTCCTCCCAAAACCCTATACCCTGTTGCGCGCTTGTTAATCTGATGATGATATACCATGGTTCGGTGGTTAGCATCGCTGACTATGAATCCATCGGTTCCTGGTTCGAGACCCTGCGAAGGCAGCCGGCGCTCGGCAAACGTTCATCCTACCGCACAATTGGTTAGTAGATGAATGGGTACCCTGGGTGATATAGTGGTTAAGAATATTTTAAAAGTTTTGCTTATGCCATAGAAGTCGGTGTTACTGTAAAGTTCTCATTATCATTATAATGTATAATTTAATGAGTCTAGTATGTTTCTTGTGGGGCTCGTTTTGCGTCTAAATAATTTCTTAAACTGATTTAAAATGTATAGTGAGTTAATGAAACAGTTTACAATATAAAGAGTCCTGTGTAATTCTTTTATTATCAATGTTTGTATTCGTTTAAATACTTAGTTCTTTTGCCGCGCAGAATGTGTAGAACGTTTTGCCTGTCTCTTGTGGGCAGTTTAAAGCTTTCGTTGTTAACTAAAATGTTTAGACACAGAGTAATGACAAAAGTAGATGATCGTAATTTACTTACTAATTATTATTATAATTTGTAAAAAGTTTAAAAAATTACTAATTGGAATTCAGAAAATTTAATAGGGGTAATTGAAGTGGAAACATTAAAATTGAAAATCATCTGTACAAGTAATAAGTTTCGAATGAATGCTTGCTTGCATGCCCTCGTGCTTCTGTATTGAGTATTTTAGGAGTTTTGCTTTGTAACTGGATTATTTTATCTCTGCTCTTTATTGAAGTTATAATTCCTATCGACGGAATTATAAATCATTTTCTTGTTCCGGTAAACCTGCATTGTGAATTATTACATACTGTATACTTCAAGCAGCGTGCGAGTTATGCATCGTAAAAAGAGTTCCGTAAAAGAACTTGTGTTGGCGTGAGAGATTTATTGTTATAAAGATAACATGGTTTTCTTCAAAGGTTACAACAATAAAAAGTAGAAAAATTGGTTGGTAGATAAATGGGCCACCTTAGTTCATCGGTAAGACTAAACACTCGATTGAAAAGGAATGTTTAATATTGATGTTGTGGTTAACGACGATTTCTTTGTGCGTGTTTGAATAAATTTGTTTAAAGATAACTTACCAAACAGTTGTAAAGTGGGTACAAAATAGTATTGAAAGATATGAAGGCCATTTATATAGAGTACAGGTCTCCCTATAACTTGACCGGCGAAATAATGTTAATTCGTATTTACTCTGTAGTGCATAGCAATAATGATGTACCTGTAGACTCGTTTACGTTCGAGTTTACTGCTTTGCGCAGTGGAACAAAGTGAATGTATTTATTTCCAATTTATTTATTATTTAATATAAGTGTGTGTGTGTGTGTGTGTATGTGTGTGTGTGTGTGTGTGTATTTCGCCTGTATTGATGTTTATACATTTTTTTTATTTAATTTTTTGATCATATATATTCCTCGTTCATATTTCTTATACTGTTATTATTTTAATTTTAATTTTTGATCATTCCATCGTATGTAGAGGATTGTATATTTATCTTCTATATATTTCCAATAATTCGTCTAAATAAGCAGAATGATGTAATGGTGTTTTATTTATTTCGGTTTAAATGTATTTCTTTTATTGTTAATATTGGGTTTCGTTTTAATAATTAGCTCTCTTTCTGAATAACTTTAGGAAGAAAGTCGCTCTTGCTTTTAATAAATAAAAACATTATTTGGCAACTCATGTGAATTAAGATAAATGGTGGTATCTGCCAACTATCCTCATATAAATAAAAAAAATTAAAATAAATGGTGATATCTGCCAACTCTCCTCATACAAATAAAAACATTATTTGGCAACTCATGTAAATTAAATAAATGGTAGTATCTAGCAACTCACCCTAATAAGGTACATCTCAACATAATTAAAATAAATGGTGGTATCTGGTAATCCCTTCATATGAATAAAAACATTATTTGGCAACTCGTGTAAATAAAAGTAAATGGTGGTATCTAGCAACTCACCCTAATAAGGTATACATGAACAATTAAAATAAATGCTCTCTGGTAACCCCTTCCATATATACTGTAAATAAGTGATATCTGGCAACTCACGATCCTCTATATAACACCTGCTGCCCCTGACCGCTCATAATGCGCTTGGCTCCTGCCAGGCGAACACCTCTCTTACTCTCTCCTTCTCCTCTCTTTCTCTTGGGGGATAACGCCGCCTCCAAGTTTCAAAACCCCTTGTTGCTGTTGCAACATTTCCCCTCACCCTTCATTGCATAACCCCTCCCCTTCATTGCATACCCCCCATCGCATTACCCTATCCCCTTTGCAATATTGAGTTGTTGCATAACCCTCCCCCCTTCTTTGCATAACCCACCTTCATTGCATAACTTCCTTCATAACTTCCTTCCTTCATTGCATAACCCACCTTCATTGCATAACTTCCTTCCTTCACTTCCTTCATTGCAACCCCACCCCTTGTTGCATAGCCTTTTGCAACGTCTTGCAACATTTATCATTAGCTCATTGCGACATTGCAACATTCTTGCACTCTCCCTTTTTGCGCCCTTACTACTGAAACTCACCGAAAGTGAAACAGAATTCCAGACGGAACGTGAAGACATGTGCAACAGATTTTATCGGCATATGAACACAAACGAACTGAAAGGAACATTCCCAAACATGGAAATAGCAATGAGAATATACCCGTGTATGTTTGTCACGAACTGTTCTGGTGAACGTTCATTCTCGAAACTCAAACTGATCAAAAATTACCTTCGCTCCACAATGGGCCAGTAGCGCCTTTCGTCCCTGGCGCTGTTGAGTATAGAGCATGAAGTGTTGCAGTCGGTGAGTTACGAGGACACAATCTCGCAGTTTTCCAAACAAAAAGCCAGGAAGTGTCCTATGTAATATTCATTACAAATCTACACTCTATCTACAGTACAGTAAGCTGTACAGTTTAGCTGTTTATTAA
Source organism: Bathynomus jamesi (assembly GCA_023014485.1). NCBI lineage: Eukaryota > Metazoa > Arthropoda > Malacostraca > Isopoda > Cirolanidae > Bathynomus > Bathynomus jamesi. The sequence continues at coordinate 16,859 of JAJOZX010008265.1, read as the reverse complement.
GTGCATTACAACTGTGTAGCCTACTAGTGTAGCTGTATACACTGTATGTGTTAGTTAGCCTTATAAGCCTAACTAAAGAAGGCTGGGGTCCCTATTCTTCAATAGCTCCGAAATATCTATCCTAATATTTATAAGTTATTAAAAATATTTGTAACTTGCAACAACTATATTATTATTATTATTATTATTATTAATACAAAACTTTCCTGTGTACTTAATTATTACCTCAATATAACCTAATGCAATATAACCTAATGCAATATAACCAGGGCCGGATTTTCCAATAGGCAACATAGGCCATTGGCCTAGGGCCCACCAGTAACTGGGGGCCCACTGGGGACCTCCTACAATCCCTTGACACAAACAGTATCATTGACAAATTTGCCATAGAAAAAAGCAGGAAAAAGTCATTTTGAACTTCACATAGTTGTGCTTGTAAAATTTATTATGCTTTAGTTTCATTGTATTTTTCCATTATTCCTATGTGTAAGATGTACATGATATGGAACTTGATTTACTTTGATGTACTTGATATGGAACTAATTTGATTAAAAATTATTAATGTGTAATGTATTACATTATGTTGTAATTCTTACTGCAAAATTTATTATGCTTCAATTTGACTGTATTTTTTTCCATTATTCCTTTGTGTAAGAATAAGTTGTACATGATATAAAACTAATTTGAATAAAATTATTGATGTGTTACATTATGTTGTAATTCTTTTTTTTTTTACATTACAATATTACGATATATATATATATATATAATATTTTGGGGGGGGGCACTGATAAGGTTTGGCCTAGGGCCCACAAGCAAGTAAATCCGGCCCTGAATATAACCTAATGCAGTATAACCTAATGCAATATAACGATATATAAATTAGACATGTGCATGCAGTATTTACCTAAAGTTCTAATAATATTTGTGGGGGCTTATAGATTATGGGGAGTCTATCTAAGCCTCATAGATTGTAAATTTTGACAAATTTCGAATTTTTCCAATGTACATTATACTGATAAAATCATAAATATTTTCAGTCCCACTGAAAAGAGAAAAGCTATCAGGGTCACAAAATCTAAAGAGAAAAGCAGCAAGATTAGCTGATGACAAAAAGCAAGTTGGTTAATTGGACAAATTTTTTCTTCAAAAGGCAGAAGCAAATGAAACACAGATTTATAAACACAGTGAAGTTCCTGAAAATGATCAACAACAAGATGAAGAGCTACGGTACCGATCCTGGTTTATGGGGCCATATAAATGTTGAAATCAGACAAATTTTAATTGAAAAAGGTTCTGTTCAAGTAAAAGATTTCAATTTTCCAACTGACGAATATGGAAGGCACTTTTCTATCATATAATACACTACAAACGCTGTTTGGCAAATGGAGAAGAAATTGAGCAAAAGTGGTTGGCTTATTCTATCCATAAAAATGCTGTATACTGCTTTTGTTGTCTTCTATTTTTGGATAAATTACATAAACAATGGTCTACTCTTATGGAATGTGTGACTGGAAAAATCTGTCACGAGCTTTATCAAACCATGAAACATCTAAAAAGCATATTGATTCATTCAAGAAATGGAAAGAACTTGACATTAGATTGAAATATCATAAGACGATAAATGCAGAACAGCAAAGATTAATGGCAGGAGAACAAAACCACTGGCGAAACGTATTAGAGAGATACTCTTAAAAAAAATTGTAGAGACATCCACATTGCTCTAATGGATGGAGATGATATGGATTTGGATGGGATGGAGCTTAAATTTGAATTGGAGAATCTTTCACCGTTTTTATCTCCACGAATGACTCATTAGAGATATTAAATTATATCTATTCTCATGATTTCGTCACTATTTTTCCGAATACATTGGTTTGTCTCCATATCCTCTTAACTATTCCTGTAACCGTTGCCAATGGAGAAAGGAGTTTTTCAAAACTCAAGATAATAAAAAATTACCTAAGAACAACTATGGGCCAAGAAAAGTTAGTAGGTTTGGCCATATTGTCCATTGAAAGTGCGATGGCAAATTCTTTGGATTATTTGGATACAATTGATACTTTTGCCAAATTGAAAGGTCGCAGAGTATGTTTTTGAATTTCTATCTTTTTCCCTTCTTTGATTTTCATAGGTAAATTAATATTTAATTATATACCATTCTTAAATTTAATAATTTTGTAAAAATATTTGAGGGGTCGCGCGTCTTAAGGTACCTAAGCGCCACCACAGGCGAAAACGTGTTTTTGATGGATATCACTATTTTCACCCTTCCTCTATCGCGTGGTTTGGGTTATAATGACCTTACGACACTAGAAGTATGGTTGAAAACCTTATGAAGCGAACTACTTTTTTCACCTCTATCGCCAGCCAAAAGTTCACCCAAAGTTCGGCATAATAAGAAAATCAAAAACTTAAAAAAAATATATATATAAAATATAAAATATGAAAATCTATTCCAAAAACTCATCAACATCTTCATTAACATACTTAGAACTCCAATTTAGCCAAAAATGAACGTTCTAGCTCAATTAATAACAGAGATACTATTGCCAGAATATTGCTGAACTTTGGAGGCGATTTCTGACGAATTTTAATTTTGGCGCTTAGGTACCTTAAGACGCGGGACCCCTCATTTATCACTTCTTAATTTTTTCTCTTAAAGGAGCAGATTAAGCATTTGTTCCTTTTATTTGTAAGCTTCCTAAATAAATATATAAATATGAAAAAGAAAAAATGTACCTGATTTTCTGATTTTGTTTTTGATTATATTATATTATATTATATTATATTTTGTTATTATTTCCTATTTTTTTTAACATAGAACTAAATGACTTAGTTTAGTAAAATAAATAAAGGGGCGCCATATTATATCTCGCCTCAGGCGGAAAAATGTCTGGGCACGGCCCTGGGTGCACATAATTGTAGAAGAGATTGTATGTAATGCAAACTTAGTAAACCATGGTTTGGCTCATCTTTACGACTGAAAGGATATTGCCATGACCAAGAACGGAGATCATGATCAAATGCTTAGCATCTAAATTTAACACTAAAACTTAACATTAAATGAATTTAATTTCTTGCAAACTTTAAGACTAAATTAAACTTACTGAAACAGTACAAAGGCACGTGATGACAAAGTTTACTCCTTCTTCTTGGAGAAATCAATGATCTTTGGATCACGATTTTGGTCGTGAGCCCTGAAATATTTTTCATGAAGTTTATACAACATTTGCGCAGTTTCAGTAGAACGCTTTGTTTCATGCCTTTCACTCTCAACCATGTTGATTTTTTCCATCAAGCCAGTCATGATCTTTTTGACACTGTCTTTACCAATGCCAACAGGATCAATCTTGGTCATCAACTCTTTCTCAGTCTCCTCAGGATGAAAATAATTTAATACGAGCATAGCGAACTCCTCAGCACTGATGTCCTCAATATGCCCTGCCAGCTGCTCCTGAATGTCATCGGATTCAGCCTTGTCGCAGCCAGAGTTATTCCTAGTCATCTCGACAAGATGAGTCATAGGAACTTTTCTTTCTGCGGTGTTGTCGAATCCTTCAAAATCGGTCTGACAGAAAAGAACCTGAAAGTTTTCCCCACACGTTGATGAGGGTCGATTCTTTAACCTCATTCCATACTGCATCAAATGTCATAGACACAATTCAGAATGGTATGAGATTTCCAGAAAGATTTCGCGTTCTGATTCCGCCTGGAGATGGCTCTAGCAGCAGATTGTATTTCAGTATCACCACTTGGATTTTCAGTTTCAAGTGGAGGCTGAGGAAAAGGGTTCTGCCAAATTCTCAATGAAAGTGATCATCCTGCTCATCATTTTGGTTGTATAAATTCGCTTAAAAGCAGCGATGATACGCTGATCCATTGGTTGGATAATGGAAGTGGTGCGAGATGGCGGAAAGATCATTTTAAAATCAGGATCACACGATTCAAGACTGCTAAGATGACTGGGCGCATTATCAATGAGCAGCACACCTTTCTAAGACAAATTTTGTTCTGTCAAGTATAATTTGACAGCAGGAATGAATTCGTATTTGAATCACTCGTCTAAAAGCGTTGCAGTCATCCAAGCCTTATTGATATGGAACCACCAAACAGGGAGATGATAGATGGTCAAATTCTTGAATGTTCTTGGCTTCTTGACACATTATACACATGTGCCAGTCGTAACCGGAAGCCAGCAGAATTTCCACAAAATAAGATTGTAACGCGATACTTCGAGCTCTTAAAGCCAGTCGCCTTTTTCTCCTCTTTCATGAGAATGGACTTTTTCGGTAGTAACTTCTAAAAAAGTCCAGCCTCATCAGCATTAAAGATTTGTTTCGGTGAGTAGTCTTCAAGAAGCTCTTCAATCTTGGATTTGAAATTGTCTGCGGCCACCTGCTTACCACTTCTAGCTTCGCCCTGCATCGCACCCATATGATGCCCCATTGGCGACGTAGGAAATGATTTATTCAACCATCAGAAGCAACAAAAAAGAGGTTCAGGATTGTCAGAACCTGATGGCAAGGCGTCATAAATTTCTCTTGCCTTCTTTGAGATGATAGCATAAATCAAAGGAGCCACATTACGCCGTTGCGCTTGCATCCATTGATTTAAGCCAGTCTCAACTTTTTCAAAACCACCATGTTGCATGTACAATCTTTAGGTTTCTGAACGGTGGAAAATACTTGATCAATCTTATCGGCATCTCGCTGTTTCTACTAATAATATAAATAGTATTAATAGCCCTCTCTCTTCCCCTAGTTCCCAACCCTTCGTTCGAGTGCGAAATGGAGCCCCATTGCGAAAAGCAAAGACATGTCTACCAGTAATAACAAGCAATAAGTTTTCTGTTTTAGGTTTCGAAGATGCTGATGAACCGGAAATACGACTCGTTGGCGATTCCATTGTTCGAGGGCAGCTCGAGGAATTCTGTGGGAGAAACCCTCGTCGTAGGCGCCGTTACTGCTACCCTGGTGCAAGGGTGGAGGATATAACTAATAGTGTTGACCATTTTACAGACGGTACCGCCGAGGACACAACGTATGTTATTCATGTCGGTACTAATAACGTTTTAAATTCTAGATCGGAAGAACTGCTGGCTAGGTACAGGGACTTAATAGAGCGACTAAAGAAGAAAACTAATAAGATTGTCTTAACAGGTATACTTCCTCGAATTATCCAACGTAACGATTTCTACAGCAAGGCGACCTATATTAATAATAACCTAAAGTCTCTTTGCCAACAGGAAGGAGTGCATTATGCGAATTTTTGGAACAGTTTCTACGGCAGGAGGGACTTGTTCCTCGAAGATGGACTTCATCTTAATGACGTAGGAGCTGCGCGTTTAGGAAGACTATTTCATAATACTGTCTCTTCTTTTCAGGCTGCCGTAACTCGAACGGTCCCAGCGTAAATTCTACAAATTTTTTCTGCGCTCGCGAAGGTGTCGTAATTACAAACAATTTGAAGGTTCTATCCTTAAATGCTCGTAGCCTACGAAATAAAATAACTTAATTTTTTTCTTTAATTGCTTGTAAAGACTATGATTTAATTGCGATAAACGAATCGTGGCTTAGCACTGAAACACGTGACTTTGTAGGGGAGTATCAAATTAAAGGTTATAGACTTTTTGTTAAAAACAGAATAGGTAGGCGAGGAGGCGGTGTTATGTTGTATATCAAAAATAATATTGCGAACGTTATAGAAGTAAAGCACTCAATTCCAGAACCGATAGATGCGACTATAGCAGAACTTAAATTAAACGATTTCAAACTTCTTGTTGCGGTTATATATAGGCCCCCTAATCAAACAGCTGATACGGACAAAGCGTTATATCGTGAACTAAAGAGAATAATCGGTAGTGAACAGGCTTTAGTTATGGGTGACTTTAATTGCGCCAACGTGAATTACGATACAATGCAGGGAGACGCGGAAGGTAATCGTTTAGTTAGTTTTCTCGAGGATAGCTTTCTTAGTCAAAAGGTTGGGGAACCTACGAGGTTGGACAGTATTTTAGATTTAGTAATAACTACGGATGATAGGCTAATTATTGATCTTAAAGTAATAGAACCGTTAAGCAATAGCGATCACAATATGGTAGAGTTTGTCCTCTCAGTAAGTCACTCGAAACCAGCTAACTCGACACGCAGTATACCCCCTGCGGGAGTTCCTTGTATGCCCCTTGCCTCCTTAACTTTTTAGATTCCGGCCTGAGCCATGGTCGAAAGAGGTCGAACCTCTACCCCTGTAAATTCAGAGCACTACCTGTACATTTTGAGAAGTAAACCACAGTAGAAAAAGTTTTTATCTTTTCCTTCGAGCCTTGTTCTCTTCAGGAATTTAGTCAGTTAAGTCGATAAGTTATAAAAGAAAAGTCGATAATTTTAGTACCAAGAGAAAGTATCAGAGTATTATAGAAAGAGAAGAATTAACAATTGTCGACCCTATAAATCGAGAGAAAAGAATTAGAATGTTATAGAAGAAATATCCGTAGCTGCCTCCTAACTAGAACCCCCGTCGATCCGAACCACCCCAGGGCCATAGACGGTGGGGTTAACATATATATATATTATAATATATATATATATAATATATATTATATATATATATATATATATATATATATGTTAACCCCCCTTTATGGCCCTGAGTCGGTTCGGAATCGACGGGGGTTCTAGTTAGGAGGCAAGCAACGGATGTTTCTTCTTTATACTTTTCTATAATTCTTTTCGGTCGCCTTAAATGGTGGGTCGCCACTCTGTTAAACCCTTGGCTACAGACTCGCCAGACTGTTATGCCAATATCTTCTATGGTGCTTGGGTTGTCTCTTTCTCTCGCTTATGGGTCGAGAATTATTACTTCTTCTCTTGCTATAATACTCTGATCCTTTCTCGTATACTAAAATTATCGATTTCTTTTATAACTTGTCGACTTTAAGTTCTGAAGAGAGCACGGCTCGAAGGAAAAGATAAAAACTTTCTCTTACATTTAGTTTACTTCTAAAAATGTACAGTTAGTTCTCTGAATTTACAAGGGTAGAGGTTCGACCTCTTTCGACCATGGCTCAGGCCGGAATCTAAAAAGTTAAGTTAAGGAGGCAAGGGGCCTCTGCCCCCTCCTAATGAGGTGCTAATATGAAGAAGTGCAATGAAGAAGAGCCTTAAATGAAGTGGTCAAATGAAGTGGTCCTAGTTTTACAAGTACATGTATAATATAGCTAAATGTTTTGGGGGAGACAGTGAAGGTAAAATTTCCCCCCTTTTTTTAAACACATCAGATGTTTTTGAATGATTGCAAATAAGAATTTAAAAATAAAAATAAAAACTAATTTGTATTTTTCGCCGAGTCTATATTTATGAAGGCGATATCATTTCGTAATAGTACACAAGTACAAATTAAGTACATGACTGAGTACGTATTTATTTTGGTTCATTACAATTACGATTACAATTACCAATTAATTCATATTCACTTGTTGTTTAATTACACTTCATTTTGAAGTACATTCTTACATATAAATTAAATCATTACATTTAATTACAGTTTCACTGAAGTACATTACAAGTTATTGTTAATTACAGTTAATTACAATTAAACAGTTACTATAACTTTGTTTTGTTTTTACAGTGTTTCTTATTAATAGACAATTAAGATGTTAAAATAATACAACGTACATGGCACTTACGAGATAATTTATTTACGAAATAATATGCTATAATATGTTATGAATTTGAAATCAGAGCGAACGGAGGTATTTTATCTTTGAGGCGCTCGACTCTGTCGTCGTGAGCGGAATTCGATCTTATAAGCATTGTTTTGAGTTCACCTCGGGAGGTCATATAATTAAAAATAAAAATAAAAAAATAATACGAGAACGTTTTTTCGCGTTCTCGAACGACGCCCAAAGTTTCGCGCGTCACAAATTGACACGAGTAAACATAGACTGATAAGTTGATAGGGCATAAGTAGACAATAGGTAGATGAATGAATAAGTAATAAAATTAATAAAGGATAGCGGTCGAGAAAGAACATGAATGTAAGAATGAGTATGGTTGAATAATAATGTTTATACTACACAACACCACAACCTTATTATTAAAGAATTTACCATACATTGCATACGGAAGATGTCCAAATACTAAGAACGTGATTCAGTGTACAAAGTATGGGAAAGTAAAGAGAACAAAGTTATTTTGTGACGTCATAGTGTATAAGTCGTTATTAGAAAGATGAATTAGAAAAATACAGGAATGAATAAAGACGTACAAATCGAAATTCTATCCAAAACTCGCTTATGCGATTTTTGGTTTCTTATGTAAAAATGGGCATTCGAACATAAAACTATACGAACATAAGTATTGCATGAAGACAATGAATTCATATAATGATGGTGTAGGAATTGTTCATTGTTCACTTTTTACATTGCTCTCCCCTTTTTTTTAAAATGATACTTATACAATAATATAATAAAATTAATACAATACAATACAATTGAGAAAATAACATCGTAATTAATGACGACATTCTTTACAATACAAATTTTATACAGAACGAGTTCGGGTAGTTGAGTACAATGCAGAGTAATCAAATTTTTTAACATGACACTCGCGTAGAGGGCTATGATAAAAATATAAAAATTCAGATTAAAACTTTAATTTAGATAAACAATTAAGCTAGACAAAGAATGATATTGTAAAATTTTTAGCAAAATTTTTTTTTTTTTCTGTGGGGAAAATTACATTCATAATGAATAGGTAAAAGGGAAAAATATAAATCGTACAATCTATAAGCTAATTTTTATTGACTAGTGTAGGTAAAAATAGAATTACGTAATGGACGATGTATAGACCTGTGGTCTAGTGTGTATTTTTGTGTACTAGGTATAAAGTGTGTAGCTGATAATTTCGAGAGACAGATTAGCTGAGAGGATTGTTAAATTAACTGAATAAATGCATGAGCGAGAATTTATATATAGTAAGCAAAAATGATTAAGACTAAATAGCATAGTTGGCACTTACGTAATATGAAATAGTTTGTTGTGACATCCAATGATTTTAGCATAAGGTTTGTATATATATATATATATAGTGTGCATGCATTTTTATTGACTGTTGTAGGTACAAATCGAATTACGTAGTGGATGATGTATAGACCTGTGGTCAAATGTGTATTTATGTTTATTGGGTACAAAGTGTGTATTTTATAATTTCGAGACAGATTAAATTCGACTACTAAAATTCATAACCATATACTGTAGTAGTATGTCAATTTGACTATAATTTTCGTTTGATACCTTACAAATGGTACAATAACAATTTAAGGACAGTTACTCACGATTAATTGAACAAAAGAAAAATAAAAATACAAATTAAAAATATGAATCAATTATGCATTTCAACGAGCTAAATACAATTTTATAATATTCTAAAAAAATAAAAGTAAATCGAGCCATAGATGAGTTTCGGCCAAGAATAAAAGTTATTGAAATGGAAGGGAAGCATTTCGAACAATCTTTTCTTTTAATAATTTCAATTAAATTTTATATTAAAAATTATTTTTATATAATAAAAAAAAATATATTAAAAAGGTTAATAATTTTTGCCTGTTAAGTAGAAAAATTATACTCTTTCGTTGAATGTTGATAAAATTTGAATTATTTGATTTTTTTTTTTTAATCTGAAAACTTGTTTGCATATAGACAAATACATGTTTTATTGTGTAGAAGTTTTATTAAAAATTAAATGACTGAAATTTAGGGTATGTGCGGTCATACGGGTAAATTTCCCGATCGTACAGAGCAGGATAAATTAGGTACATGATCGATTAATTGTTACGCTATTTCTGTCATCATATAATCAAAATAATTATAAAACTCGTTAAAAACTTTTGTAAAAACGGTTTTGGTCGACACTGGGTTCAACTGGGGTTGGGGTGTTAAAAAAAAAAAAATAAAAAAACAAAGTTTGGAGTACTACATTCGGGGGAATTGAGTGACTAAGCGGGGGATATAAGTGAAATTGACAATAAGTCTTTCGTGAGCACTTTGCTTTTTTTTTTTTTTTTAAAAAGATTGCTTGTCACACTACTTAGAACAAAAAAAAAAAGTTGAACAAACGGAGGGACGGCATGTTCCTCATATACATTATAATAATTACCAAAATCGTTACAAACAATTGTAAAAACTGTTTTGGTCACAATTAATGAATTACATGACTATATATTTATATACGTAACAATGGCATGAAAAGAAAAGACAGATAGGTCAATTTTCTTCTCACAAACACAAAAAAAAGATTAACTAAAGACACAAACGGGTCAATTCAGGTTGAATTTAATTCTCTTTTACAACAAAAAAAAGGTTGAATTAAATTCTTAAATTACATTTTCTTAAATTAAATTCTCTTAAATTACAAAGGAAAAGTTGAATTCAATTGACTGCATTGAAAACTAACTTGGGACTTGAAATAAAAATGACTTGGGACTTGAAATAAAAATGACTTGGGACTCGAAATAAAAATGACTTGGGACTTAAAAACTAACTTTTTTTCAAAACTAACTTTTTTTCAAAACTAACTTTTTCAAAACTAACTTTTTCAAAATGAACTTTCAAAACTAACTTTTTCAAAATTAACTTTTTCAAAATTAACTTTTTCAAAATTAACTTTTTCAAAATTAACTTTTTCAAAATTAACTTTTTCAAAACTAACTTTTTCAAAACTAACTTTTTCAAAACTAACTTTTTCAAAACTAACTTTTTCAAAATTAACTTTTTCAAAACTAACTTTTTCAAAACTAACTTTTTCAAAACTAACTTTTTCAAAACTAACTTTTTCAAAATTAACTTTTTCAAAACTAACTTTTTCAAAACTAACTTTTTCAAAACTAACTTTTTCAAAACTAACTTTTTTCAAAACTAACTTTTTTCAAAACTAACTTTTTTCGAAACTAGCTTCTGTAATCTCTGGGGCGGTTGCCCGCCTTGGCGCAACCTTCTGACTTAAACTGAAAATGAAACTTAACTGTCTAACTTGAACGCTTGTCAAGTGAAGATTAACTAAAAATGGAAAATGACTGCACTTGATCTTTATCAAGTGGAGACGATTAACCTCTGTTTTGGTTGACCCTCTTGGTGCAACCTTCTGACTTGAAAAACTGACTTAAAAATGACTTAAAAAAAATGACTTCAAAATTACTTCAAGTATCTTTATAAATCTCTGGGGTTTGGTTGTCCCTTTTGGTTACAACCAACTGAAACTGTCTGAAAACTGAAAATGGAACTTGAAACTGCTTCAAGTAACTAAACTCTCTCTAAACTCTCTCTCTCTTAATTTGCAAGTCAATTCAATTCAGTAATTGAAAAAAATTTGCAAACAAAAAATAAAAAAAATGTAAACAACATTTCACTCGAATGTACGGGAAGGTACATAAAATAAAATTATTCTATACTGAATATAATAGTGCAAATAACTGCGACAATTGACTGCGACAATTGACTCTGCGACAATTGACTCTGCGACAATTGACTCTGCGACAATTGACTCTGCGACAATTGACTCTGCGACAATTGACTCTGCGACAATTAACTCTCTTGAAATTAACTCTCTTTGAAATTAACTCTCTTTGAAATTAACTCTCTTACTTTTAACTCTGAAATTAACTCTCTTTGAAATTAACTCTCTTTGAAATTAACTCTGTTACAATTAACTCTGTTACAATTAACTCTGTTACAATTAACTCTCTGACAATTAACTCTCTGACAATTAACTCTCTGACAATTAACTCTCTGTTAAAATTACTGTTTCAATAAAAACAAATGTATCACTGGTGTATGGAATGTTCACTGTGTTTTGTGTTAAATTCTGGCTCCATACTAAATATTAACTGTTAATAATACGGACTTTTCAAGTGTTTATAAATTACTTAAAAAACAACTCTGTACTTAACAAAATTTTCTATGGGGAAATCCTTGAGACGTGTCCTGAAGACGTCTTGCTGGCTACTTGTTCCTGGATGAAAACTAGGCGTGAAGAACTTGGAGTCGTGACGCACCGGTTCAAGGGTGGATGTTACGAACTAGAAGTCGTGACACGCCGGTCAACTGGTTTTATCCTGATGCAGGGTAATTTCTATCTTGGCCAAAGAGTGGCCTCTTCTTAAAATCTTCTTCTTCTTAAAATAATCTTCTTATTATCCTGGGGCAGGGTATCTATCCTGGCCAAAGAGTGGCCTCTTCTTAAAATAATCTTCTTAAAATCTTCTTTTTATCCTGATGCAGGGTAATTTCTATTCTTGGCCAAAGAGTGGCCACTTGTTAAAATCTTCTTGTTAAAATCTTCTTCTTCTTAAAAATCTTCTTGTTAAAAATCTTCTTCTTATAAATATTCTTCGTAAAATCATCATCTTATCCTGGTAAAGGGTCGCCAGCTGTTAACCCCCCCCCTTTATGGCCCTGAGTTGGTTCGGAATCGACGGGGGTTCTAGTTAGGAGGCAAGCAACGGATGTTTCTTCTTTATACTTTTCTATAATTCTTTTCGGTCGCCTTAAATGGTGGGTCGCCACTCTGTTAAACCCTTGGCTACAGACTCGCCAGACTGTTATGCCAATATCTTCTATGGTGCTTGGGTTGTCTCTTTCTCTCGCTTATGGGTCGAGAATTATTACTTCTTCTCTTGCTATAATACTCTGATCCTTTCTCGTATACTAAAATTATCGACTTTTCTTTTATAACTTGTCGACTTTAAGTTCTGAAGAGAGCACGGCTCGAAGGAAAAGATAAAAACTTTCTCTTACATTTAGTTTACTTCTAAAAATGTACAGTTAGTTCTCTGAATTTACAAGGGTAGAGGTTCGACCTCTTTCGACCATGGCTCAGGCCGGAATCTAAAAAGTTAAGTTAAGGAGGCAAGGGGCCTCTGCCCCCTCCTAATGAGGTGCTAATATGAAGAAGTGCAATGAAGAAGAGCCTTAAATGAAGTGGTCAAATGAAGTGGTCCCTAATTTTACAAGTACATGTATAATATAGCTTAAATGTTTTGGGGGAGGACAGTTGAAGGTAAAATTTCCACCCTTTTTTTTAAACACATCAGATGTTTTTGAATGATTGCAAATAAGTACATGACTGAGTACGTATTAATTTTGGTTCATTACAATTACGATTACAATTACCAATTAATTCATATTCACTTGTTGTTTAATTACACTTCCATTTTGAAGTACATTCTTACATGATAAATTAAATCATTACATTTAATTACAGTTTCACTGAAGTACATTACAAGTTATTGTTAATTACAGTTAATTACAATTAAACAGTTACTATAACTTTGTTTTGTTTTTACAGTGTTTCTTATTAATAGACAATTAAGATGTTAAATATAATACAACGTACATGGCACTTACGAGATAATTTATTTACGAAATAATATGCTATAATATGTATGAATTTGAAATCAGAGCGAACGGAGGTATTTTATCTTTGAGGCGCTCGACTCTGTCGTCGTGAGCGGAATTCGATCTTACTAAGCATTGTTTTGAGTTCACCTCGGGAGGTCATATAATTAAAAATAAAAATGAAAAAAATAATACGAGAACGTTTTTTCGCGTTCTCGAACGAACGCCCAAAGTTTCGCGCGTCACAAATTGACACGAGTAAACATAGACTGATAAGTTGATAGGGCATAAGTAGACAATAGGTAGATGAATGAATAAGTAATAAAATTAATAAAGGATAGCGGTCGAGAAAGAACATGAATGTAAGAATGAGTATGGTTGAATAATAATGTTTATACTACACAACACCACAACCTTATTATTAAAGAATTTACCATACATTGCATACGGAAGATGTCCAAATACTAAGAACGTGATTCAGTGTACAAAGTATGGGAAAGTAAAGAGAACAAAGTTATTTTGTGACGTCATAGTGTATAAGTCGTTATTAGAAAGATGAATTAGAAAAATACAGGAATGAATAAAGACGTACAAATCGAAATTCTATCCAAAACTCGCTTATGCGATTTTTGGTTTCTGATGTAAAAATGGGCATTCGAACATAAAACTATACGAACATAAGTATTGCATGAAGACAATGAATTCATATAATGATGGTGTAGGAATTGTTCATTGTTCACTTTTTACATATATATTATATATATATATATATATATATATATATTATAATATACATATATATATATATATATATACATTCAACTGCAAAGAACACGCAGTATAAATAACGTAAAGAACGACGCTTGTATAGGAGATATTCCGCGCAAGACGAGAGAGAGAGAACGAAACAAATGAAAAAATGAGGTAACCACCTGGGAATCGAACCCGGGATCTTCCGATTGCCGG